>JAVTVY010026811.1:0-106730 GCA_036873755.1 Hanleya hanleyi | reverse complement strand
TTGATATCGATCTTCAAAATAGCCTTTTTGGGGTTAGAGGCGTCCCTAATGGCCCAATCGGGTCGAGTGATGTATCAATGTGAAGCATTCATGAAATGCTTCAATTTGATACCTCACTCGACCCACTACCTCCAAAATAAAAAAATCTTCACACACAAGGTGTTGATATCGATCTTCAAAATAGCCTTTTTGGAGTTAGGGGGGCCCCTAGTGGTCCAATGGGGTCGAGTGAGGTATCAATGTGAAGCATTTCACGTCAGCTTCAATTTGATACCTCACTCGACCCACTACCTCAAAAATAAAAAAAATTCACCTTGTGTGTGAAGATTTTTTTTTGGGGAAAAAGGATGATGGGGGCTGGTGTTATTTTTGTGTGCTTTGGAAAGAAGTTTTCTCTTCCGAGAAAGATGGTTGGCCCTGAAAAGGGCCTTTGAAGTGTTACACTTAGGCGCTGACACTTCCTATCATGTTCTAAATGACGAGACGAGTAAAACGAGACCTCACAACCCTACCGCAAATGTATAGAAGTACGTTTCCCAGGATGGTCCTATACCTCCCATACCCCATATAGGCATTTTCCCGTAATTTAGGATAAAGTCCGTATTCCGTATTTTTCAGGAAAATTTTTACATACACCCACCCTGGAACTAGGGGAAGATAACTCTGTTGATAGACAAGCCCCGTTAAGCCCGGCGACCTATATACCCCTCATACCCCATATAGGCATTTTCCCAGGTTTTTCGATAAAATCCGTGTTCCGTATTTTTTTTCAGGAAAAATTTTACATGCAGCCACCCAGCCATCAAATACCCTTCACCTAGGCTTCACGTTGATACCTCACTCGACCCCATTCGACCATTAGGGGCTCCCCTAGATGCCAAAACGTCTATTTTCATACCCTTGGACCACCGCGCATGCGCAGAATGGACCTAATTCAACCCCACACCCAGTCCATCAGATGCCCCTTCATGAATGCTTCACTTTGATACCTCACTCGATCCCATTGGACCATTAGGGGCTCCCTAGCCCCAAAAAGGCTATTTTCATGCCCTTGGGCCACCGCGCATGCGCAGAAGGCCGATATGTCAACCCCATACCCAGTCCATCAGATGCCCCTTCACGAATGCTTCACTTTGATACCTCACTCGACTCCATTGGACCATTAGGGGCTCCCCTAGCTCCAAAACGTCTATTTCCATACCCTTGGGTCACCGCGCATGCGCAGAATGCCGATATTTCAACCCCACGCCCAGTCCATCAGATGCCCCTTCACGAATGCTTCACTTTGATACCTCCCACGACTCCATTGGCCCATTAGGGACTCCCCTAGCTCCAAAACGTCTATTTCCATACCCTTGGGCCACCGCGCATGCGCAGAATGCCGATAGTTCAACCCCGCGCCCAGCCCATCAGATGCCCCTTCACCTAACCTTCAATTTGATACCTCACTCGACCCCATCGGACCCTTAGGGGCTCCCCTAGATCCAAAAAGGCTATTTTCATACCCTTCGGCCGCCGCGCATGCGCAGAAGGCCGATATGTCAACCCCACACCCAACCCATTAGATGCCCCTTCACCTAAGCTTCACTTTGATACCTCACTCGACCCCATCGGACCATTTTATCTAGGGACTACTTTTTCTCCGCGGAAGCTTTTTCCCGAGACCGAATTACCGCCAAAACCGCGGCCAAACCGCCTCACCGCGCATGAATACATTTTTTTTTTCTTTTTCTGCCGGAACTTTTTTTTTTTCTGCAGCTATCTTGCACTGACTGACTCCGTCCGATTTTGCACTGACTCACACCGTCCGCCATTTTGAAACACACCACCCACAACACACACAAACAAGCCGCCATTTTGAAACACACCACCCACAACACACACAAACAAGCCGCCATTTTGAAACACACCCACTCACCAGTGCACTCATAGGCCACGCCCCCAACCGCCCCACTCACACCTCACTCACGCATGCGCACATAAGGCAAATCAAGGCAAATAAGGCAGTGAGGCGCTATTAGTCCCAAAGACTTTCTCTCTACTACTAACAAGCAATACTTCCGCACACCTTACTGTCCAGGCTTTGTAATGCTTGACTGTTCCGACACCACGTCTTTGTGTCTTGATTCATGAAGTCTGTTAAATCGGTATGAAGGGGTGGCAAGTCGTGCGCATCGAAGTATTCGTCCTGCTGTTCTGTCAAGTAAACGGCCATGCAATGTTGACCGGGCCTCTCCATTGGATCCGTGTTAAGGATGTAAGCGGCAAGATATTTATAATGTAGGGGTATGACGTTTCGGGCAAACACCTCTTGAAACACCGTACGTGTCCACGGATCGTTTTGCAGCACGGTGGTAATCTGCTCTGTATCCATGTTAAGTGGCGTAATCACACAGGACATTACGGCTTTGATCGATTTGAATAAGGTTGTCAAACACAGCGTGGCAAATCACATTGATGGTTCGCGGAAAAGGTATGCTGAAATGTAGTTCCAAGCGTAAGTTACCTTTCTTGACGAGACTCAGTTGATGATCATTGTCTAAGGTGGGCGTGAGATCGAAACAGAACAACGTGTACCCTTTTCCGAAATCGTCTCTGCTTATTATATTTCCGTCGTCCTGGTTGATTTGGCCAGTTGCTGCGAAGAGGTTCAGATAGAGCTAGATGTAATTGTTCGTTCCGAACTTAGGTTGTAGGGGCCGTGCCGGCACCTGTTGGCCGTCCACATGCAGGGCCACGAAATTGATGTTAAACGATATTAGGTTGAACGGATTCCTCGTGATTGCCCCATTATAACTGACGTTCTCCACACAGGCCAAAGTTAAGCGCTTGGGCAAATCCCCCAGAAATAACTTTTCTTGGTTGGCAATCATATTGACTTCGGTCTGTACTCGAGGGATAGGGTACTCGGCTGTTTTCTTCTCCAAGGCTCTGATGTGCCCCAACTGTACACCTGGGCTCGGTTTTACTTTGCGTACAAACAGGCTGGCCTCTTGGATGACAATGTTATACTCGAGGTCGTCATTCGGGGCTTCACATACTGTGAAGGACTTCACATACTCTGAAGTCATGTGGCTCTGTCAGTATGTCGGCACCTCTTCCCACTTCCCTTATATGCGTTGTAATTTTCACCTATATATGGCCAGATCCTGCTGGTGGACTTTTCGTCCCCGAGGCCCGCCCCCCTGTACAGACCTTTTAGTCTTTCATATATGTTGGCATTTGTCGAAATCGGTTGATGCTGGGTCGAAATCGGGCCTTACAGACTAGTCTTTTGTGTTGCCGTCATTTTCATCTGACGATGATACAGCTCACCAATCCCCAGTGTACGATTTGTCACAGCGACACAGCTCACCAATTGCCAATGTACGAGTTGTCATAGCATTTCCATCCTAGCTCTCTAGATTTGTATCTAATACCGCTTATGCCGGTGCTAGGGACCGTGTGGTCATGTCATCCAAGTTGACACATGAACAGGTACAATAAAAGCGTACGTAACACATATCACGAATCGTTAGTTTCTTGGTATGTACTTTAGAATAGGTTAACCAGAAGACTACACTGTGAAGTCATGTGACTCTGTCAGTATGTCGGCACCCACTTCCCATATATGCGTTGTTATCAAGGTAAACGCAGGCGTTTTGCGCACTAGTCGTATTTTGACAGGTACTCCATTCAAGAGATATCGGTCCTGCATGAATAAGTGTGCATCATATCGTCCCATCATATCGACCGAGTGACTCTCTGCCCTGAATTTCTTTCTCTCCGTATAGCCGTCATTATCAGGACTCATCTCCATCTGGCCTGGGGTATCTCAGTAGAACAACAGTGCTGTCAAATACGACTTTTAGCGTCATGCCCGTAGGACAAGAGTGTTTAGATCTGGGCTCGGTACGGGTACGGGTACGTGTTCGTCGATGCGCTCACCAGTTTATCACTAAGTGATATATCCACTTGCTGAAATAGCGAATGGAGCTGGACCCACGGGTGCGTCTGCTTTGAGGACAGACCCATCTTTATTGGTGATTTTAGCTTTCATGTACAGGTACGTATGTGCTAAATCCAAGTATGTCGTATCAGCGTTGGTGATGGTGAATTCAATGGGACCTGTGACTGTAATGCTGGAAAGGGGAAGATGCTCCACCCACTGGCCCCCACTGGCCCTCCTCGGCACTTGTCTGGTCCACAAATCAAATTCATTGTCGGTAGAAGGACACGACTCGGTGTGGATGAAAGTCATGTTTTACGCAAATATGTCTCGCGTCTTCGATGTGCGTCGTCCCTTGTTCGGTCGTCTACTGGTGTGCTGTCTCGGAACCACGTCTTTTATGCTTTGAGCGCATGATACGTTGGGTGTTGGCGACCAAGACTCTTCCGGATTCTTTAGCTCGGCGTTTGACAGCTTGTCTAACCGGTACACCACTGAACGCATCACCCAGGACTTGTAGACCGCCTCGTACCGCTTGTTTACCGACTGCTTTGACGCAACGCGCCACCATCGGAAAAAAACTTTTGACAATGCTGCCGAGTACATTGCCAATGCCATGCCCGCGCTGAAGACGTGTTCCGTTAAACATGGGTAGACTATACCCGGCCTGCTTGGTGTAATGATCGACGTCACTGGATATATTGCATTGATAAGGCACCTTCATTATGCAAAGTGAACCGCTCGGACTTGACGGAAATGAAGTGTCAGATCACTTTCCCACGCTCGAATGCAATCGGTTGACCGGTATCGTCACTTATATCGATAATGATGGAGCTAATATCGGTCTGACTGACCGGTAGATAAACGATGTGCTTGAAACTGTGGGTAACTTGATCACCGTACTTGCCTTTCACCGGGCAGACGCGTAGTAGAGATACGTTGCTATCTCCGACAATGTGTGCATCAACCACGTCTGAATAGACGTACAGACCATACAAACCCCCATGCATGTCCATTGTTCTGTAGGTGGACTGGGCAGTGAAGCCTACTTGGGTAGGACCCACTTACAGATTATCACGCAGTCCTAACATTTGTTTTAGATCTTTGCTGAATTCTATACCCACGTTGGCAGTGAGTCTCAACTGGAACTTCTGACTGTATTCGTTAAACGACAGGAAAACGGAATCTTTGAACGGAAGGGGCTCTGTTAGCCACCCGGCGACCGATTGTTAGCCACCCGGCGACCGATCTTACCCTCCATGAGATCACACAACGCCTTGATCAAATCTTTGGGGTTGTGGTACTGCCCTTGTGAGACTACAAAGAGATGTGTCTTGCTGTTGTGCGTCATGACATACCACACCGTGTCATCGTTCACGTTATACCACGTATACGGGTATTGTATATCTACCAGACCACATTCCCGACGACCAGGCTGGAGCAAGGTTTGGGGTAACTGTGTTTCCTAGTGAGTTAAGGTATTTCCCGGGAACACCTCGGTCGAGTTATTACTGGGTAGGGTGACGTAATAGTTGTCCCAGGCCTTGGGCGGTTGTACCCGGGGTCGTGATTGTCAAGGCTCTAGAGCGCTGCAGCCTCTTGACCGGGGGTGATGTTTTAAAGGGGAGAAAAGAAGGTGCACGTCGTTGTGGTGTTTTGTGTGGTGTCTCCGGTTCCCACGCGGCTTTCAAAGTCCGTGGGGGTTGCATCTGTCGTTGCGACTTGCGAGGTGAACGTATCCGCGATTGCTGGGTTCGCTGCATCCAAGCCCAACTCCGGGTATTCCCCACCAATTCCTGTGATACATGCATGTCTTTCAAGCGTTGAGCAAAGACCTCCCATCCTTGAAGATCCGTGTGTGACCTGGGTTGACGCATTAAGTCATTCACTAAATCCGTCTTGTGGGTACCGAGTAGTTCGCCTTGATCATTCCAAGTCATGTTAGGATTATCTTTCACCCGTTGTAATACCAGACCAGCTTGTTTCTTGAACGATGCAGGTACACTCTTTAAGACTTCTTCTTCGACCCACTGTGTGGCTGTGGGTCGTACACCTGGTAATGGTGGCTGTTGGAGCGGTACTGAGGTCGGCGGTGTGTCGCATGGTGGTGGTGGTGGTGCTGGGGTAGAGAGGGTTTTGTATTGAGCCATGAACGTCATGTATCGCTGAAGCGTCTCATTGTACCGTTGTACTTTCTCACTGTCGGTTAACCCCGGTCGTTGTAATATCTAACGCATCTGTTCATTGGGTGTGTTTAACGTACTGACGGTAGAGGGTATGGGGTATGGTGATTGGAGGCTTTGAAGAAACCGTGGTTCGACGAGGACCATTTTTTTCGTGTCGTGTGGCCTAACAGTCCGCCCAATATCGGCAACAGCACGGAAGCGGCCAACGGTGCCAAGATTGCCTCGAGAAAGCCATCATTCTGTAAAACCTTTTTCTTCTCAGCCTGAGATACTTTTTTCTGACTAGGGTTCGGAGACCTGTCTTATGCTTGACCAAATTGGTCTTCTGAGCCAGAGTCAGTGGTACATTGCCTCTTAACAGCTTATACCCCATCTCGCACAGACAGCATACAAGGTCAGGGACCGCGCCGCGTACAATGGTTCGGACCAGCTAGGGTGGGGCAGTCTTCAATACACGTAGCGTCGGGGCGTGCTTCCGTACTCGTGCATACATCATGTGCAACTAATGCCGGACCCCTCAACCCTACCCTTTTATTGGTCCACAAAGACAACATAAACAAGGAGGGTGTGTTCTATATATTTTATTATCCTCAACATCAAACACACACCCCAGATTGGGGGGAAGCCACTGTGGGTGTGTTTACATTATTTTTGCATGTACACGTAGTGGGTGTCTCCGGATACCGGTCCGTAGTCGAAGGTGGTCGGGGGTGGTTTGCTTCAGGTCGAAGAGCATATACCTATACTGAGGAGTTGTCGCATCTTTAAAGGTTTCCAATGCAAACTCTGTGCGGCCGGGGTACATCTGTCTCGTCAGGTGCAGCAGTTGAGTGGTATCTCTCGAGTTTTTGAAAACCACCAGGTAGTGGGAATTTAAACTGATGTTTCGATGTTCTTTCTTTTTACTGAACAGATTCTGCACAATGTAGATGATGCTGAGACGTCGATGAGGGCTGCCTTTGGTAAACAATTGAGTGACTCGTGCATCCGTCTCCGCCATGAGATCATCCAGAACCACCAAGGTGTCCGATTCCAAATCGGCCAGATTGGGTAGCCCTTCCACGAAAGTGATGTTGGAAATTGCTGCATACGCCGCCTGTCATTCTCCATAACACCACACGACCCGGACAATGGGTTGTGTGGTCATGTTGTGGGCGTAGTAGTGCAGTTTCTGGCCGAAGTGTGTTTTGCCGGAACCCGTTGGTCCTGCGATGACGCAAGTGAAGGGATGTTGCCACCGGGGATCCATGGCTGAACGTGTATCGGCTGTCGTGGTATCCCGCTCTTGTAAATTTGGTACGAGTGAACCGAAGTCGTCGATTCGTCAACCTCGATCGCCGTTGTCGACGGGCGTTCAGTGCGGGTGGTCGTACTGGACACTGCAATACTTGGTGTAGGTATTGATGTGGACTGTATACTCGGTGTGGAGCTCGATATTGATGTGGACTGTATACTCGGTGTGGTGGTGGTGGTGATGATTGAGGTCATTTCGACCATGGGGTTGACTGGTGTAGAGGATGTCTGTAGACTGGTTTGACTGGCACTCACGCTGGATGTTCTAGGTTGGTTAAGTAGAGAAAAACACACCGCCGTATAAAATACCCAGCAGGGTTACCAATGTCACCACAAAGCCCACCTGCGCTTTACGCGTTTTGGGAAACGTAATGTTCAGAGGCGGTCGTTGTTTGTCCATAGCACTGTGTTCCTGGTCGAGCGTGGAATGAACGATGACGGTAGTGATGTCTGGCTTTATAACCGTTTCATCTGGTTGGCTGGGACCAAGGAATTGAACGAGCTGGGCCACCCTTGCCATTTCACGATATGCATGGTCTTACCTCGCCGTCGCTCCGTTTTCACGATGCGTTCCGCAGTGTAGTAGTCTTGTGCTGTTTTCACCACGGGCTGTAATTCTACGTGGCAGAAGGTTCCTAGCAACAGTTCCCCTTGAAGATCTTCTAGTTCATAGACACGTGGCTGTCGGGGTATGAGCCGTTTGATGACGAAGTGCTCACCGCTTCAGTTGGGGAGATAAATCTTCTCGAACTTGCCCTTGACTTTACTGATACGTACTGGATCGCCGACCTTGAATACAGCCTTCGATCGTGGTTGAGAATAATTGGGGTACAAGACACGTCGCACATACGCTTCGTGGAGTGACGGTGATGGGGGCTCTCTGAATACTCAGGTGTTAGGCTCGATTATAACCTCCACCAGCCGGGGAAGAACATCGATGTACCGCCTTGTATTCTTGTACGTGAAATATTTACACATGCGCCATTTGAACGTCCGATTGAACCTTTCGACGATGGAAGCCTTCGTCTCGTTGTACGTGTGAAAAAAGAACACCTTCTGGGCTTTTAGAAAGTGTTGGAAGGGTCTATTAAGGAACTCCGTGCCTTCGTCGGTTTGCAAATACAAGGGTTTGCGACCAGTCTTGAAGATACCCTTGAACGCAGCTGCGAGATTTTCTCCGATTTTCGTCCGGATGGGTACCGCCCACGCATAATTTGCCAGAATATCGATGCACGTCAAAATATACCGATTCCCATCGTTGTGCTTGGCAAACGCACTCATATCGACTAAATCCGCTTGCCATTGGGCGTCTATACCACTCACGATGACCCGGTTCCGTGGAAAATGGCGTCGGGCAGCTCGATGTGAGGTATAGGTGTCTTGTTTTTTTAACCAATCTCGGACTTGGGTACGTTGTATCCCCTGCGGCTTGGCCGCTCGATAGAGGGCAGACAATGCACTATACGCAGCCGGACTCCCGGGGCTGTAGTATAAATTATCCAACACCTTCTCCCAGTTCTTCATATTGAATGTCGCAGGCGACCACTGTCCTTCGTTTTACATAAAGGCACCCTGGGTTGACTGAGCATAGGCGGATAGTCTATGGCATCGTCGTCTGCCTGGGTTGATAATTTTTTCATTGGGTTCTGCTGCCGCTTCACACAGAGCACGACCCTACCCCAACTGAACAGCTGACCGCTCGTCCGGTGTAAACAGCTGGTCCACAATAGGCACCACTTTCTCCAAGGCCGTGCAAAGATCGGGGTCTAGAGTGAAGCTTTGCGTAGGATCGTGGTAACGCCCCATACGTGCAAAGAAGGTTCAACGGTGGACGTGTATGAGGTTCCCATCAAGTTCACCGCTCAACACACGTTTAAATTTGGTCCAGCGATCACGGTGTAGGGTAACCGTATTCGATACGGTCTCAGGGTCCGACCAGCAAACTTGACGGTCTTCCACGATGGTGAATTTATCCTCAAAGACATGTAACCCCACGTCAGGGGTAAGGGGAAGAACGGCTCGAAGGACTGGTGACATCGTTGACGAAATGCCGAATGACGCAAATGCTGACTGACCCTCGTATATATGGCTGGATTTTGTTGATGTGATACAAGTAAAATGAGCTCTTGAGACGCGTTGACCTCAAATGTGACTGTGACATATTGTAAGAGTTGATCTGGTTTATTATTGAAAAGCTTATCTGAGCGCTTATTGACCTACTTCTGACAAGGGGCGCCACCAGTCTTGTGACGTCACTTCCGGTTCCGGTCACGTGACCGGAAGTGACCTTTGACGCCTGCGCACCAGTATTAATATCCGGTATTGTGCGCATGAGCAGGGGTCAAAGGTCACTTCCGGTCACGTGGCCGGAACCGGAAGTGACGTCACAAGACTGGTGGCACCCCCTGTCGAAAGTACCGGAGTGCACATTGAACGCCGTCTTTGTCCATTATGCAAATCTGACGACGGAGGATGAATTCCACTTTTTGATCAATGCCCTGGTTATAGCATCTCTAGGTCACAAACCCCTAATTATTTGCCTTACTTAATATGTAGTAAATTGGCGGAGTACATCTTGAGAAAGCTATATTCCTTAATATTCGCCGCCACAAATGACCCACCACACCAGGTAGTCTGACCTTTCCCCTCAAACATATGGAAAATTCAGCATACATTCCCCACCATTCTTTCGAGATAAGACCGCCAGAAATAGAGTGATCCAGCCCGAAACCATTACGGCAAATTTCGGAGGTGGCTAATCAAACTGGCCCAAAAATTTTCCCGATTAAAGTTTGGAAAGGTGATTTTGATATATTTGAGAGTTAAATATTATAGAAACATTTTAATATACGTCACATACCATTTCTGGCCCAATCAGGTATAATGTCCAATCAATGTTCGCCGGGAGTCCAGTCCTGATAATAATCTTGCACCCAGAAACTTCAATGGAGGTTTGTGACCTCTAGTACAAATATATCGCGGACATATACGAACTTCATCAGTATGCCAGATAGGGCAAAATTTGTATGACTTCTTCCTACCGAGGAGATATCGATATGGTGGTCATCTCTCTGGTAGTAGACTTTATTCATCGCAACCAAATTAAGATAAAGTATTTGATGAACAATGTATCTAGTTGAATCCGGTGAACATGTTGTGATTAATTCTATTGTTTTGTTTCCTCCAACCCTGTATACACATTATCCCATTAATGGGTATACACATTATCCCATCAATGGGTATAAGAATACAAATAAAGGGTCTATTCTATTCTATTCTATTCTATTCACAGATGCCTGGTCTTGGATGGTAGATGTCTACCTATATTCTCAATAAATTGTGAAAATTAATAAAAACAAATTCAAATCGATTTAATTTTTATATATTTTTCCTAGATGTTTTCCACTTTCACCTTTGACTCAAATAAAGTCATCCCCTTTTACATCGAGCCGAGTTAATACAGTTTTTATTTATTTTTATTTTTTTGTACATAGAAAAGTCTCTTTTTCTATGTCATAGAGGTCAGGATATGGTAGAAAATTAAAAGTTGTAGTAACTCGGCTTGGCGCTAAAAGGAATTACTTCATTTGAGTCCAAGATGAAAGAGAAAATCATTTAAGAAAAATATTCTAAAAAAATTGATTTGAAAGAAAAATATTTGTTTATAAATTTTCATAATTTATTGGACATATATAGGTAGACATCTACCATTCAGTATCCACAGGTCAGGCAAATTTGGAAATGTCGTTTTTCGAAATGTCACTTGCCGATGGAACATTCATTCATTCATTCAGCGACAGGGGTTGGAGACTTCGATATTTGACCCAAGGGTACCCATGGAATGTGGGTGGACTGCGCATCCGCAGCCAGAAGTGAAACTGTATACCGAGAATGACCGGGTTTAGAGACACCGGTATTTCACCAAAGGAGATGTGCAGTAGTAGTGCATTGTGTGTTGATTAAGCATACGTAACAGACTTGAACACTTTACCGAGAATAACAGCGGTAGTAGCAGGAAGAGGTGAAATTCCTTATAAATATTGAGGGGGAGGGTGATGACGTAGTGGATCACGTCACGATGACGTCACAATATCCGGGTCAACGATCACATCCGGGTCACTTCTGGTGACGTCAGGTCCGGTCACGTGAGGGCCCAACAAGAGTGATCTCCACCTACATATAAGACCCCAGTGACTTCCAATGTTAATCTATGCACATTGGACAATGTTTAACAATGTTGGTCCCACTGGGAAACCCACTCATGGACATTTGCGGTATAGGGTGTGGCATCTTGTTTTCTTCGTCTCGTGATGTAGAACACGGTGGGAGGGAACTCGAAGCCATGTGGTGAAATTTTCTGCAACAGTTTAGGTAGGTCTGGGGTGGACAGGGTAGTCCATACTGCCACAGTGGACAATGTTGGTCCCACTGGAAATCCCATGGACATTTGTGGTATGGGTTGTGGCCCCTTGTTTTTCTCGCCCCACCACATAGAACACGATGGGAGGGGTCTTGATGCCATGCGTTTTTTTAAGTTACTGTACGCATGCGCACTCGGCAAGTAGCGCTGGGGTGGACGTTTTGGGGTCTATGTGGACCCATAGTGGTCCGCTTGGGTTGTATGAGGTGTCAATGTGTAGCTCTCATGGGGGTCCGTCCGACTGGGCTGCTGAGTCGTCCGGTTTCAACATTCTGCGCATGCGCAGACAGCAAATTTTGGGAAAAGGGCATAGGAATAAACGTTTTGGGGTCGTGGTGGGCCAGTAATGGGAGTACTTTGTCGTGTGAGGTGTCATGGTGCGGCGCTCCTGCAGGCCGCGTTAACGTCCGTTTTTACACCTTAACGCCCGTCTCAACGCCTTAACGCTCTATCTTCACGCCTTAACGCCCGTCCCAACGCCATAACGCTCTATCTCAACGCCTTAACGCCTTATCTCAACGCCTTATCTCCCCATCGTAACGCTTTTTACGCATTGTCAACTATCCAATCACGCGCACATATTCTGATCATTGATCTTGATGAAAGTGACGTCATCACTTCCGGCGATGTCCAGTGATGACGTCCCTTTCGTCAAGGCCAATGGTCAGAATATGCGTGTGATTGCATAGTAGACAATACGTAAAGGCGTTACGATGGGGCGTTAAGGCGTTGAGATAAGGCGTTAAGGCGTTGAGATAGGGCGTTAATGCGTTGGGACGGGCGTTAAGGCGTAAGGATAGGGCGTTAAGGCGTTGAGGCGGAAGTTAAGGCATAACAAGGGATGTTGACGTGCGTCACTGCATTTCGATAAATTAGTGGCAATTCCATGGAATATCTAGAAAATCAGAGCTTCTGAGCTATTTCACCGGGGCGTTGAGGCGTTAAGCTAGGCGTTGTCTGGCGTTACTGTCCATACAATTAAGCGTATACCAAAGACGCGCACCAAGGACGTTCCAGCAGACACTCTACCACGATATTCACGTATAAGACTTGTTCGAATGAAGCCCTTTAATCGCCTAAATAGTTTACGTCGTCGCCCATATATAGCGGGTCCCCGTCATACCATCAGTCTCGGAATATCATCCAACCGAGAAGGACCAACCCAAACCCGCACAAGGGAATGAACATAATGTGAACTCGAGGTGATGGAAGGATTTGTTCAAAGAAAGTATGGACGCCGAGATGGGCGAGTCGTTGGAGGTCACACAATACAAGTTTCACCACAAAGGGCAGTCGAAGGAGAAAGCCGCAATTTTAGCCCATGACAGATTGGCACCCAGACTACGACGGACTTTACGTCAGCAGTATGTCGACCTCATGACCAATGTGAAATTGTTGGAAAAGGAACCGGTTAATATGAAAATCGGAAGAACAGCGTCGATGTTTTAAAAACCGGGGGCATGAATTGGAAAGCGGCGTATGTCAGAGCTCAAAAAAAGCATTTGGTTGAACGCGTCATTAAAAGGCGTTGAGGCGTTAAGATTTCGATGAACTAGTATCAATTCTATGTAATATCTATAAAAATCAGAGCTTCTGAGCTATTTCACCATGGCGTTGAAGCGTTGAGCTGGGCGTTGCGTTCAACCATCAACATGGGTTATACTTGCTCTGGGTGCGACACCAGAAGAAACTACATGGGATTGAAGACACCGATGAGTTCATCGGGACGGATGCTGACACAGAGACTGCTGAGAGTCCACCGACTGCTACCGTACAGAGACTGCTGAGAGTCTATCTACTGATACGGAGAGCTTGACCTCAGATATTCAGCTTACATCCCAGGGAGCTTGACCTCAGATATTCAGCTTACATCCCAGGAAAGTGAGAAAGAACCTACCTTCTGGGATCGTATTGTGCATGAAGCTATTAATACCCATGCTGCGTAATCGGGATAACTTACAACAGGCGTACATCAAAATGCGCCCCTGCATCAGATAAAAACAGCCATGGCCATCTATGAAGGGCATAGTCTGTTACCGCTTGAAATGAAAGGCGACCCCACGCACATGTCATGAAGATCAAGCGTCACTTGGAAGAGGGATATGGTCCTATCACCCACCCAGGCCCTGGAAAATGCGATCAGAATGCGCAAACAACTGTTTGAGAACATGCTGCCTGAACAGTATCCAGGCCTGCCCGATGAAGCTTAGGCTACACCGAACGAAGATTAAACTTCCTCAAACGAAGGCTTCTGATTGGACAAGAGCCTACTTGAATTGTAAACATACCCAATGCGGCTCCTCCCGCGTGGGTATAATGTAACATTGGGGAAAATAAACTATATGAAAACTTGTTGCTGTTGTTGTCGTTCTCTCATCTGTCATCCTTGTTGTTGTTATTTTCTCATCGGTCTACATCATGGCGTCATGACGCTATTCTATGGCGGTAACGCGTTCAGATAGGACGCTAAGGACTTACGATAGGCGTTAAGGGGTAACAGCGGGCGTTCATTTGGACCAGGGGCGGTCTGGACTCCAAAACATCCATTCCCATGATTTAGGTGTTCCGCTTTTTATATGTTCAAACCAAATCCTAATTTTACATGCAATCCTGCAGATGCCACCTTACCCACTTCCCTGGATGATTCCCCATGGCTTAGGTGTAAAGTCCGTGTTCCGCTTTTTATAGGTTCAAACCCAATCCTAAATTTACATACACCAACGAATCCACCTCGCCTCTCTCGGCAGACCCCTATCCGCCGGGGACCGATATTAGGCCCTCTAGACCTGGGAGATAGGGGTTTTCCCTATTTTAGGGGTAAAGTCCGTGTTCCACATTTCATATGTTCAAACCCATCCTAATTTTACATGCACCCACCGATGACATTATCGCCCTGGAGGAAAGCTTCACTGTGACACCTCCCACGACCCATTTGGACCAATAGTGGCCCACCTCGACCAAAACGTCCATTCCAATACTTTATCTACTGCGCATGCGCGGGATGACGTCAGTTCCACGTCACATCCATTAAGCATCGTATGCTCCCTCACGAGTGCTTCACACTGATACCTCACTCGACCCAATCGGGCCATTAGGGGCCACCTAGACACCAAAACGTCCACCTCAATCTGCCTGCCAAGTGCGCATGCGCACAGTCACTTTTTCAACAAATTTCAACCAATGGCTTAGCGACCCCTTCCATCGTGTTCTACGTGATGAGACCCCATACCGCAAATGTCCATGCGTGGGTTTCCCACTGCGCATCGATTAAGATTGGAAGTCACTGGGGTCTTATATGTAGGGGGAGGTCACTCTTGTTCACTTGACCGGACGTCACCGGAAGTGACCTTCACATGACCCGGATGTGACCTTTGACCCGGATGTGACCTTTGAACCTCAGAACCATCATTTGAGACCATCATTTTTCCTAATGAATTTGCCGTGTTCCTACTACTTTGCCATAGCCCCTGGGCGCTTTCTGTAGCCGTCTAGGGCCATAGTAAGAATTTTTTTCGGCATATTAAATAGACACTATCTCGAAAGTTCGATTTAGTATCTCGATATTTCGACTCAGTATCTCGAAATTTCGAATTACTATATGTTGTGTTGAAATTTCTAGTTACTATCTCGATATCTCGATTTACTATATCGAAATTTCGACTTACTATCGCGACATTTCGAAAAAAAGATTTCTCGTGATGGCCCGTTGACGCTTCCGTATCTTCCGCTATCGCGGGCATGGTCAAGTGGAGTGAACGGAGAAATTATGTGCCGTGAGGAAGTTGGAGCATTCTTTATTGTTAGGTCAACCGTATCAATCTAGAACACGATAACCGAACTTGACGTTGGTACCTCATACAACAGAATTGAAAAGCGATCTGAACCTTCGACAAATAGCACTTTTGAAATATTTCTTATGTCACTCCCGGTGATGTGTCGCTCGGGTGGATATTCCGTCCGAAAATCAAACTGGTGGCTAGGATATATGCCTCAGTGTGATGATTAGATTGCACCTTGTATAAACCACTGCAATACACAGTACTGTTTTAAAAATGCACATCCACATAAAATTGTGTACCAGTGATTCACATACTGTGTGTGTACTATACAAAAAATGTGAACCCGTGGAACACAATTTCATGTGGATGTGCAAAATTGTACACCGTATTTTTTAGAGAGTATAACAAGCATGTCACACACAGTTCAGGTGTCTACACAGTCAAAACAATGGTGATGGCTATCACCAAAAAAAGGCGACGACAGTATCACCAATAAATGGTGATGAGTTAAGGCCATCATCGAAACCATCATCACTATTATATGATGACGGCCATCGCCATTTATTGGTGATGACCTAAAATCTAGTCATTGCTCATCGCCATTTATTGGTGATGACCAGGCCCCGTCACCAATAAATGGCGATGAAATGACCTCGTCGCCATTTGTCCTCACCAATAAATGGTGACTCACCGACAATTGTTGATGAGCCATCACCGTTTTTCTGACTGTGTAAAATGATAACTTTTCGAAACAGATTTTTATGTAAAACTGGAGGAAAAACATATAATACGAGAATTCTACCATTTAATTTTCAGACCTGTGTAGTGAATTGCTGGTACAACTATTTTCAGATTTCAAATTACATTACTAAAAGTAAAATTATGGTGTATAAAAGATTTAATATCGAATTAAAAACTTATGTAATGTAATGAAGAGAAATGCCATTATTGCTCCGAGTGGGAGGAAGGGGGTGTGTACTCACGTTGTACACATTATTCATGCTGACTGCAATAAAGTTGTTATTCTATCGCAATTTCAGTGAATGATTGATTGACAGCGAACGTAATTAGTTCCTGCCCATTAAAAAGCGCGGGATAGACATTTTAACGATCGAGACGAAAATCTCTCATTTCTAAGCCCCGCCTACAGCTATATATATGCATCGCATCGCTCGCTGAGAATGAAATATAAATCGAGTTTTTCAGTGGCTGAAATCCATTGTGAGATCAGCCTTAAAGATCCTAAACCTCCTTAGCTTACCAGCAAGTCTGAAAATGTTCAATCCGCAGATTGAAAACCTTCGTAAGAATATCACGGAACAGTCCCATAAGCGAGAAGCGCTTCGAAAGCTGGACCTTTTCATCCTTGATAACTCTCTTCGTGAAACCACGGTTGGACAGCTTCGGGGCCACACAATTGAGAACAAATGGAAGATCTACGAGCAGGTAAGGAGTCATCATTGTACATATCCGTTAATTGAACGTTAACTTTTGGGGTATTAGCCACTAAAGGGAAACGTTGAAAAATAAATTTTACCCGTAATTATGAATGCAAAACCACACATTATTCAAAAACTTAAATACTGTTGTAATACACACTGAAAGTAAACTTCCTTAAAATTTAAGGAAAATTCCCCGACTATTACACCAGCGGAATATTCCTTAAAATTCAACAAGGAATATTCCGTGGCATGTTACGGAATTTCCTTGACATGGTGTGGAATATTTCTTAGTTATATTAAGGAATATTCCGCTGGTGTGATACGCTGGGAATATTCCTTAAATTTTTAAGGAATTTATTTTTCTGTGCACAAGCCGTTTATCCTAATCTCATCACTTTCAGGAACACGGTTTTCACGAGATCGGGCTTGTCATCGTTTATCCTGGTGCTCTCATTTCATTTCTCCGACGTTTATCTTTGTATTTTCCGAAGACTTCGATTGTTCCTTCATATTCTATCATATATATTCATCCAAAACATCCATTGAGAGTTTTCACTCTTATACTTCTTTTTGCAACGAAGTTGAATCTCACGCAGATTTTAAAGTTACTTTGGTCAAGAGGTCCTTAGTCCGACACGCAGCCCCTACAAGATCTTCTATAATACTGATTTTTATTGAACGTAGGGTCTGCCAGTTTAACCAGTAAATCTTTTAGCTGCTGGACCGTCCAGGACGTGGAGAATGTAGCGGAAGTGACTTTTCATTGACTGAAGAATTTAAACATGGCGGAAAGTTTGTTTTCTCGGTTCAGGAAAGCTGAGAGAATGCTCGAATAAACCACCCACGGGAAGTTTAGAACGGATTCCAAGTCCGATATTTAACTTAAACCGTATCTGGCCTGGGGTTTTTGTGACCCGTCCAGGCCTGGGGAGGGGCCATTTCGAAAATATCCGTATGCTGCCGCTTCAAATCTTGAGATAGTTAGAATTCTATAATATGCAAAACATTTCCTGAACTTTCGCTTTTAGCTGAAAAGTGACAATGCATTAATCAGTTAGGACGAATATTTCATAATTCCGGTAGTGAACTGCATCTTTTTGACGAAAAAATATCCATATAATGCTGCTTCAAATCCTGATAGTTAGAATTATATAATATGCAAAACATTTTCTGAAATTTCATTTTTAGCCAAAAAGTGACTATGGGTGGATTCTGACAAAAACTCTGTATTTATTCCATTTTCTCACATGGAATGGTTGCACCTATTGACCAAAATATGCTTTTAAGAATTTTATCATCGGCGAAATTGTTTGTGAAATTTATTCCCAAAATCATGTTTTCTGAGATTTTTAAATTAACGAAATTTCTAAAAGTACGATCCTGAATTGAAGTTTTATTACTTGACGCATCCTTTCATGTTACTGAATAATTATTGGTAGCATGATTTCAAAGAAAATACATCGGGAAAGTATCAAAACTTGCGCGTTTGGGGATTTTTTTTGAAATAAATTAATTTATGCGAAACCCTGAATGTAAACTCGCCAAAGTTTTTTTTAGAGATGCGAATAGATATTATGTCATATTCCAACTATAAATTGATCATTAATAGTGCATTCGATCCTGGTAATATCAGATACTGATATACCGAACTGTGACTGTTGGTCCTAACTGTTAATTCTGGCAAAAGTTCTATTTTTACTTTCATTTTCTCACATACAGTCTTGCACCTACAGTCTATGCGTTCAAGAATTTCATCAGCAGTAAACAAATTTCCTACGAAGTAGTCCCTCATTTGCAAATTGTCCGGTAATGAGGGAGTGAGTCAGTCAGTCAGTCCATCCGGATCCTTTCGTTAGCAAAATAAGGAGAACCGTTGACATTAGCACCTTGATTTTTGGCATGAAGGTGTATTAGGGGGCGGTTACCAGCAAGTTCTGAACTGGGGGGGATTTCCAAGAGATCAGTTCCCGTCGGAGTCCTAATGCCTACCTTACTTCGTAGGTCCTGCGACGTTAGTTACACTGCCATGTTTGTAAAGTTATTTCCAAAATCATGATTTCTGCCGAACTGTAAGATGTTTATATTAACGAAATTTCTAAAGTACGATCCTGAAATAAAGTTTTCTTTATATTAAAGTCTTTTCATATAACTGACTAATTATTAGAGGCAAGTTTTCAAAGGAAATATACCGGGAAAGTAGCAAAACTTGCGGGGGTTTTTTAATTTTTATTTATTTATTTTTTTCATTTTTTTTTTATTTTTTTATATATTTTTTTTTTTCAGAGACGGAAATAGATATTAGTGTCACATTCCATTGTGATAATATCAGATATTGATATACCGAACTGTGACGGTCGACTCTAAACTGTCAACGAAAACCCTATGTACAGACAGTAGAGGGGTTATCCGTTCTCTGCACAGTTCATGTTTCTTCTATTCATGCATTCATTCTCAAAAATTAAACATTAACAAACAATGTTGGAATTTATTATCAAATCAAACCTGCTATTGCTATGCCTTATATCCTCCATTATGAGATCCTTTGCAGAATAAAAGTTACCTCCCTTCAGGGAGCTCAGCTGGTTTACTCTGCGCATGCGCCCCAAGAAGTCGTCCTCTTTTTTTACTGCAGCTTATAGGTGTGTGTTTGTACAAGGCCGTAGAGTGAGGGAAGGATGGGCTGGGCAATCGAAGCAATAGCAAGTTTGATTTGATAATAAATACCAACATTGTTTATAACTGTTTAATATTTATTGCTCAAATCTACATCTGCTCTTGTTATGCCATACTACCAACAGATGGAGGTAGGGACCTCGGCCTTGTTGTAGTTCCTGAGTTCATGCAGAGTAACCGATGAGGTGATCGTGGATGTGGTACATTTTTTTTACTCTTAAGAGGATTCCCATGTCGTATAGAAGCTCAGGGAGCTCAGAGAGTAAAACCTAGTGAGACGGTAAGAGGAGTCTTGTACATACCAGGCTTCTGGATCCGAATACTAGAGGACCAGCTGATCATTCTGTCATCGCCGTCTCACACGTCTCTCTGAAGATCCTTCGTCTCCGACACGGATGTACCTAAATAATACTCACCGATGTGTCGGATCTTGTTGGTTGGCTGGGTGACTGGCTTGCTACTTCGATCGGTGCTACCCCCCCCCCCCCACCCCCATTTTGGAAACTACCGGACCACATGCTGGGCAGCTACCAGCGGCCTTAGCGTTGTCACTCTATCTCTTTGTAAAGACATGTCTCTCAGATAGTAGTCGGTAAAAGTCGAATTGGCACTCCAAGCACAGGATTGGACAATGTCATCCATGGATAAGTTCTTCCATAATGGCCATGATGTAGCGATGGCACGTATTTCATGGGAAAATGCTGAGGCCAGAAGTGGGGGAGCTGCGAGGGCGAGTTGATATGTCCACTTAATGGTCTTCATCAACCAAGAGGCCACCGTGTTCTTGGTGATGTCACAAGTTGCAGCTGGATGAAGAGAGAGAAACAACAGTCGACGAGACCCCCGAACTGGGTCGGTACGGGTGAGGTAGTGACGTATTGCTCGTACTGGACTCGCCACGAACGAAATCGTAATGCTGGGATAGAATACAGACGTTGAGCACAAGGACCTTGGCGCACAGCCTCATTTTTGGCGATGAACTCTGGAGTGGGTCGGAAAGAGATGCGGGACCAATCTGCCGTCCAAGTCATCGACTTCCTCTCCAGGGCGTGAAGCTCGGATACTCTAGAAGCCAAGGCTAAGGCCGTGAGGAAGGCAGTCTTGTGGGTAACAGCTTTTATAGAGGCTGACTATAGAGGTTCGAAGGGTGGGCGAAGAAGAGCGCTAAGAACCACCCCAATATCCCAGTTCGGTAGCAGTTTTCGGGTACGGTGAGACTACACGGTGAAGGCACGTAGGAGGGCAGAGATGTTGTCATCCAGGCTAATGTCAATGCCCGTCGATAGACGCAAAACCCTGGCTAAAGCTGACCAGTACCCCTCAATGGTGCTGATTTGAAACTTCCTATCTCGGTGTAGGTGAAGGAGGAAGTCCGCTACTATGGGAAGAGAGGCAGCGTCGGGATCGATGCCTCGGCCTCGACACCAGGAGACGAAGTATGTCCACTTAGATTGATAGAGCCGTGATGTGGAGGATCGGTTGGCTGAAACCATCGTCTCTGCAACTTCTGCTTAAAACCCTTGGTCTGTGATTGCACCCTGGATAGTCGTGTAAGTTGAGTCACAGGGGGTTGTGGTGGACTATCCCGTGAGGTTGACGCAACAGGCTGGGCCAAGCTGGTAGGCGGCGTGGTGGGGCGTTGAGAAGAGAAACCAGAGCCGGAAACCACGGTCGCCGAGGCCACCACGGGACGACGAGAAGGATGACGCAGTCGTGCTGAGCAATCTTTTGTAGAACTTCCTGAAGCAGGGCAATGGAGGGGTAGGCATATGCAAGGAAGTTGTCCCAGCTGATCGATAGGGCATCGATGGCGAAGGCTCGAGGGTTCAGAATCGGGTTGACGAAGAGGGAGAGCTGTACATTGTTCCTCGTCGCAAACAGATCGCTCAAGGGGGACTCCCAGATGCTGGTGATGCGTTGGAAGATCTCCGGGTGAAGCTACCATTCGGTTTGAAGAACGGTGTCGAGACGAGAAAGGCGATCTGCTAGGACATTGAGCCGACCCGGAACATGGCGAGCGGTGAGATGGCAGTGATGTTGTAGAGCCCAGCTGAAGAGGGTCCAAACCAGACAAAATGTGGAGTAGGATCAGGTGGTACCCATCTTGTTGATGTGAGCAATGACGGTCGAGTTGTCCGTTGCGATGAGAAGGGACGAATTCACCAGAAGAGAGCTCCAATGCTGGGCTGCTAAGGTGACAGCTTTCATCTTCAGAAGATTGATATCAAGTCTGGCATCCGACGTCGACCATCTGCCGGACACCTCTAGGTCGTCTAGATGGGCTCCTCAACCTGTCTCGGAAGCATCGGTGTAGAGATGGCGATCTGGAGCCGGTGATAAGAAAGGAACTCCCCGCATGACATTATGACGGGACTGCCACCAAATCAGATGTGGATGTAGAGACGTCAACACCGGAACTTGAGGATTAAGGAATGACATTTGAGGGTATGGATGAAGCTGATACTGCAGCGGTCGAACTTGGAAACGTCCGTAGTGAGTAAGGTCCTGCGTGGATGTGAGAAGACCTAGAAGACTTTGCTAGAGATGAAGGGGCTGTGAAGGCGATGACAAGAATTTTAGTACCAACGTCCGAAGCTTGGTCCACCGGTCTTCCGGGGGTCGTACCAGTTGATGGACAGTGTCGAAGACTGCCCCAATGTAGTGACGAAGTTGTGCCGGTACCAACTCTGACTTCTGAGGGTGAGGAATGAACCCGAGATGTAGAAGGATGAGCAAGATGAACCGGATCTAAGCGTTGAGGATGTCGCCTATGTATACCACGATGTGAATGCCCCGTAGATGAAGAAAAGCCATGACTGGTGAGGTGATGCGGGTGAAGAGCCATGGGGCGATGTTGACTCCGAACGGGAGGACTTGCCACTCGAATGATCGACCGGCGATGGTAAAGCGTAGGAAACGGCGATGGCGAGGATGAATGGGTATATGGAGATATGCGTCCTGCAGATCGATGGAGGTCAGCCAATCCCGGTGATGTACACGGGAGATGAGCCTGGGCTGGGTCGGGAAGTCGAAGAGGAATCCATTTCTTAATGTCTCTAGAACCCAGGCGTCGTCTGTAATAAGCTGCCAATTCTCCCAGAAGTGCTGCAAACGGCCGCCGACGACAAGATGACTGAAAGGACGGAAGGCGGGCAGATAAAAGTCTATGACATAAGGATGGGAGATGGAATGCAGACAGTCACTTGTTGGAGGCACCCCAACCTCTAGAAGACCTCTCACGTGTGAAGCGTCGGCCACGGGAACGTGAAGACTAGTCGAAGGGACGAAAAACTACCAGGGGGATCGTCTCGGCGCTGGGTAGTCCTGTGAACTTGATCCCGGCTCTCCTTCTGGCCAAACGAAGACGAGTCGCTACAGAAAGGAGTCTTGACGTCCTCTCTTCGCGAATACCAGGCATGACAGACTCAATTGCGTTGTTGAAAACGAACTAGAAGTCAACGGCTGGTGCATCAGTTGGGTTCTAGCTGAAACCGGAACCTCGGCCTTGGAGTTGCGCAGAAATGCTAGCGCTGAGACGGAAGGAGAGAAGCATAAGAATAGGCGCCAGCCTCGATGACATGACTAGTCTTGTTCAGCGTGTCCAGAAAATCCCGTAGGTAGGTGTGAAGACCGGCAGACAGAAGAATCGACCCATCAGGCTGACGGGTGGCAGGATCGAAAGCGAGTCGAGCTGTGGCAGATAGGAACCCGTCGTGTGTACGACGTAATACGCTGAATGGCGAGAAATATCTCCTGAATACGATCAACTTCCATGGAGGAGAGGCTAAGGGAGGGTGGTTTGAAAAATTTCAATACTTGATCCAAATCGCGGTCCGGTACAGGAGGCTTGTCTGGAAGAATACCATTGTGGAGTTAGTAAAACGTGAACGTAGGTTTCTTTAACTTGTCGTCGTCCTCAAATTGACGGTCGTAAGGAGAAAATATGGACGCCCATTCCGAAGACGGAGCACAGGAAGGTAGAATTGACGTCGACGAAGGTCCGGACGAAACGACAGAAGAAACCGCTCGACGATCAGGCGTGGTAGGAATGGGACGCGAAGAGTTGACAGACAACAAACGATCAAGTGGATGACATGGTTGTGATACGTTGATCGAAGATAAAATTCCGCAAACAGAAACCCGCTGACGAGGTGGTGTCCGAGAACGGCGTCGTGAGACTGGAAAGACGACGAGGTGATCGGGAACGGCGTCACGGCGTCCGAGAGCGGCATAATGGCGTCCGGGAACGGCGACGAGGCGTAAGGGAACGGCGTAGAAGCCTCGGGGAACGAGGTAATGGCGTCCGAGAACGGCGTTGAGGTATACGGGAACGGCGTTGTGGCGTACGGGAACAGCGTTGTGGTGTACGGAAACAGCGTTGAGGTAGAATCTTATCGTTACTAACGTCAAGATGCCAGAAATCGACCGAGGCAGAAACCGTAGGTTGATGTAAAGCCGGAGCCCAAAGTGTCGCTGCGGGATCGGAACGAGGGACGATCGGTAACGGACGGGTGAAGGTCATGGTCTTGGAAGGCAGTCTCGCAGCCAATGAAAATACCTCATTTCATTTCAAAATTTGAACTGACCAATCAAACGTTCCTATACTAGGAGAAAACTGGTGTTTCTCAATAAAATCCATGAAATCAATGTTCAATCATGAATCACCACCAAATTCTTATCAGATTATGTAGATCATTAACAATGCTGTAGCTCGAGAAACTGTTTCAGACGGAGCAGTCGTAGAAGCAGGACGGAGCTTAGATCGTTGGGGTGAAGTCGAAGCCCGTTGTAGCAGAGTACTAGGCTGTGAATGAACATCAGCAGTAGTCGATTGATTAAATGAAGCCAGAGCCCGTAGTGTCGATGTACTGGGCTGTGGATGGACACCAACTGAGGTTGACCGGTGAGGCGAAGCCGAAGCCCGTACTGCTGATCTGAATAAGAAACAAACGGCCAAGGATGAGTACTCGATGCAGAAGAAAAGGGCCTTTTGTCCGGTCCCGATAACAAAAGGTCGATCTGCGATGGTAGCTCTCAATGTTGAAGCCGACCGCCGCTTGGAGACTGTGTCTTTGCTGTCCCAGAAGCAGTGGGACACTGGATCTTCGGGACAGAAAGATCCTGCCTGAGCAAGGTGTCCTTTGAGCAGTTGCACACGTGGTAGTGAAACAGTCCCGGTTGGCGGTGGTAAATCAACGACTTGGGCTGAGAGAATAGGTTGTGCCACAATGGAAGTTGTCTTGGTACATTCACTAAAAGATCCAGTCTAATACCTATCTAATCTGGTATATCACCATGAACGTTTCGACAGACACGTATTCTACACCGCTCTATATTTTCCCGCCAGGCGGGAACAGTCCTGTATCGACTTTTCTATGCTGAAGATAAACGGCAGCCTGAATGGTAGGCCACGTGCCTATACGCGTGTGCTCCCTGGTCGTACACAGGCTGTTTTTTTCTGACAGACACGTAGAATAAATATGAAACATCTATAAACAATGTTGGTATTCCACTTGGGGGGACATGCTAGAGCTGAGAAGATGGGACACTTCCAAGTGCGACCCAAGTAGATCTTCGTTGAACTTCATGTCGCCGACGACACCATATCTGATTGTCGTCTCTCGTCAACAGATAGGTTGGAACCGATGACCGTAGAAAGAACGCACGTCTCGCCTGGGCGTAATTTCGCCAGGTAGTATCGTCCCAGTCCAAACATTCCAAACAGGTGACCTGTCGATAGCATAAATGTCCTTTGCACGAACAGCATGTCGAATGAGAATCCAAAATAGACCAAGAATGCCGACAGAAACGTCAACGTTTGGAATTTTCAGGGAATGTTTGATCAGACATTGTCCAATATCAATCTGCTAGTAGTTAGCTTCAGAAAATAACCCTAGGTTACGTCTAAATCTAGAACCTAACAGGAACTCCTTTCAAACACGTCTACACGCAGCAGATGCAGGATAAAGAGGACGACTTCATGGGGCGCATACGCAGAGTAAACCAGCTAAACTCCCCAAAGGATGGTAACCTTTATTGTGCAAAGGATCTCCTAAAGGAGGATATAAGGAATAGCAATAGCAGGTGTAGATTTGAGCAATAAATTTACAAATTCCCATTACAGCAAAATAATACTTTCGATGGAAGTGCTGGAAAGACCGTGTAATTGTTTCAACAATGTCTAGATTTTTTCTCCCGCAAAAGGTCGGTGCACAGAGTACCGATCGTTAGTGTCTGACGCTTGGAATCAAGGTCAATCAGTGTAAAAGTAGGACAGAAAAGGGCTGACGTCATGGCAGAGTCCACTTAAAAGCGAGCGGTGTTCGGAGTATACTAAACAATATATTTGATAGATTTTCATTGTTTAAACGTTCACAGTAAACCATCTGCAGTTTATTTATTAATCCTGTCTTTTTGACTGTGACTTCTGACTGTGTCAGACATGTGGACTTATTTTGCGGACTTACACCAGCCGAAGCGCGCTGACGTAGTGATGTTCCATCAAATCATGGATCAAGCGGTCCCAAGTAGCAATGTCAAGCAGTGCTTTAAGGCAAGGGGGAGACTACTAGTAGTATGAGGCAGCCGTATTATGTGATGGCGGTTTCCGTTCATCCGTCCGTGTCGAGATCAGAGAACAAAGGTCACTGCAGCATAAAACTCAGGAAATCGTTGATCATTTAAAAATGTCTATCTGCAGTTCCCATTTCTGGTAAGTGGGGGGAAGATGTGTAACACGCCAAATGTAGGACGAGGTCAGAGGTCATAGGTCACTGTGGTCTAAAATCAGGAAATTATTGAAAATTGTTATTTTTGTGAGTGGATTCAATAGAGGGAAATCATGATGTGTCGCATATCAAAATATAAGTCAAGATCAAAGGTCAATGTAACCCCAAAAACTGGAAATCGTTAAAATAACTTTTTTGTGTCAGTAGATACATTAGGGAAACACGATGTGTCACGAACCAAAATGTAGTTCAACGTCAACGGTCAAGGTCGCTGTTACCCCAAAATCAAGAAATTGTTAAAAATCGTGATTTTTTTTGTGTCTGTAGATATATTAAGAGGAGATGATGGGTCATGTAACAATATTTCGGTCGAGGTCACTGTGACCTTGAAATCAGGAAATTGTTAAAAATCGCAATTTTTATGTCCGTAGATACATTAAGGGGAGACGATGTGTCATGTACCAAAATTTGGGCCCATGCAGTTAAAGGTCAAGGTCACTCTGACCCAAAAATCAGGAAATCATTAAAAATCTTTGTGTGAAGAGATGTGTGTTTTATGAGGATACATAAGGGGATTTGATGTTTTGTGAGGGCGTAAATTGAGGCCAAGTTTGGCTCTTGTTATTTTTCTCTAGGAGTTGTTTATTGGATATCGCGTGATGAAGTGTACAGTGGCTTTTTGTGACATGAAGTATCGTGTCGCATACATGAGGCGTCAAGTTAAATAACTAAAACTAAAACAGGTACAACTAAATCAAGCTATATCAATTTCATTTTAAAAAGCATCTAGAAAATACCCTTGATCTTGATAGTATCACCATTGTCAGCTGTCCTGAATCTTAGTTTCTCGGATGATCATAATTAAACGTGTATAATGTAACTTTCTCAGTTCGTGTGAGCCTGATTCGTGGAAATAAAATCTTGCAAGGACGGGATGGCTGAGGGTGTAATTAATATATAGATGAGTAATAGTTACCACCCTCAACCTCGGGATACACACCGAGGTGCGCAATTGCACGGACGCGAGTGTTTATACAGCTTGAATCCCGTGATCGAGGGTGGTAACTGACTTACACAATGGCTGTATTATTCAACACGAAGGATTCATTGTTCTACAATCACCCGATTGACAATGGACTTTGCATGTGTGAAGGTGTTCCAAATTGAAGAGCACGGCTGTGAAGATAATCAGAATAAATGTTGACGATATCATCTTGAACAAAATATTGGGGAAAAAAGAGGCAGTTTTGTTATGATTATACTATTATCATTTAATATTTGCAGTAAATGGTATTCCCTGTTAAATTTCGTTCTAGTTTTGCCCGGTTACGATAAATTGAGGCAGTTTTAATCTTAGTATTGTTGGGCTGTATTATGGGCTTGGCGACCTGATGCATTGACGCAAGTGTTTTACAGGTTGAAAACTGAGGTCAAGATTAGTATAACTATCTTTTTCAGCTGTGACGGTGTATACTCCGGTTTTCGTATTACATGAAAAACGACCTGGTGACGAAAACTTCCACAACCCGTTTGACTGGTCCGTAACTCTCACGTTATCGTTACAAAGATTTGTAATAAAAACATATATATAATTGATATATACGTGTCACAATCTACATTACGTGACACGCATATGAAGCAAAACATGAAGATATACAAATTACATATCCCTATGTCCAGGGGTCGCCCAAGTCCCGGAAGCTCCGGGGTCCTAGATCGCCAGAGATGCGTTCTGAGCGTTTTCCCGGAAATAAAACTGATCGTACTGTATGCAAACTTATGGTTCTATTTTCACAAAAAATTTCACAATTATAAGCATGCATCGACATTGAAAACATCGCATCCCATGCCTTCATCCATTTGACTTTCTAGTTATACTTAAAACATACAAAAGGATGACTTCCAGTTCTTGGAAGGGAAACCAATATACCTATTGATACGATTCATTCACAAAAAGATAAAAGGAGGAAATCCTCACAGGCGAGGGTCCAGGGGCCGCCTAAGCCCCGGAAGCTCCGAAGTCCCAGATCTCCGGAGATGCTTCCTCAGTGTTCTCTCGGGAATAAATTCGAACATAATGTATGCAGATCTATGGTTCTATTTTCACGTTTGTTTCGCATTTATAAGCACGCATCGATATTGAAAAAATCCTACTTCATGCCTGAATCCATTTGACTTTTCTAGTTCTATTTAACACATAAAAAAACGATTCCTTTATATCATATGGAACATTAGAACCAATATGATACCGATTCATTTACACAAAGCTAAAATAAGCGATCCTCACAGCCTGACAGGGGTCTCAGGTTGCCGGAGATGCGTTTTACGCGTTTTCCCGGAAATAAATCTAAACACAATGTGTATAGATTTATGGCTCTATTTTCACATTTGTTTCACATAAACACGCATCGATATTGAAAAATATGCCTGACTCCATTTGACTTCCTGGTTTAATACAAACAAAACAGGCCTATAACACACCACTACACGTCCTGGTACTCTATCTGCAATGTTTATGTGGGGACATGGTCAGTTAAGAGTGCCGAAAAATGGGGGGCCCAAAGATATTCGGGCCCCCACTAAATCAAAAGTGAGGGGGGGGAGCCGGGCTCCCTCCCTCTCCCCCGCGCTTCCGACGCCATGGACAATGGAGGAGATATTATTTATGGACGTAAGACAAAATATTGCCACTTCTCTCGCTGTGCGAGGGGAAATTATATAATGTATTGCTGTTTACTATTATTGTATGCACTTCTTGACTGGTTCGGATGGGTTGTATAAATGGATCTATACAGCCGAGAAATGTTCATTTTCAATACTGGAGCCGCCAGAGATATCCTGTTGAACTCGCAAAGCATGGGCGACAACTCTTGTTCTATCCGTCTTCGCGCAGGCGTCCTTTGAAACTATCCTTACTAACTTTACTTTATTTCCATACATGAATACATATAGAAACATAAAAATATATATACATATATCAATGATTGTTAAAAAACAATGCCATGTACAAACAGGGATGTATTGATTACAATCATGTAGGACGAGTACGAGGTGGGGTGTTCTTGTAAAAGATCAACCCAGTTTTCCTGCCATCAGGTGGGGTGTTCTTGTGAAAGAACACCTGAGTACATGCAAAGTCCATTGTCAACCGGGTGGTTCCAGAAAAAGAATCCCTCGTGTTGAACAATAGAGCCAGTGTGTAAACAAAAATAGCCCATTAGGTTCCAATACCTCTCGGTTATCAGTCATTGTCTACACCCAGCAAGCATGCATTATATATCATCAGTGTATTTTTAGAACTAGATTAACAAAAATGTTATTAACGTCGGAAGATATGGCCGTACCACTTTTGCTCAAAAAACAAAGACGAAAGAAAAAAAAAACGACGAAGGAAATAAGAAAACAAAAAATAAAAAACAAACTCGAACTGCAAGCTGTTTTGATATCTTCCGTGTTGAAGAAGACTTTGATCGGTCCAGAGCGTCAATGAATTTGATAGCGGCTCTGAGCATCGACTATAGCCCTCGTCGGGCAATTTCGATGGTGGAAAGTAACATGTACGTTCATATGCATGATGCCGGTTGATGTTCACTTCATTTTATCAACGAAACAATTAATTTTCTTCGTACGAATTCGTTGATCGCTTGTCCAATATGTCATAGAACTATACACGCTAAAGGTTGTTTCTGGTTGCATGTTACCTTTCCAACCTGCAGGAGAGAGTGGGGAGACCTGGGACACTATTTCTGTGACGTCACATTATTTCACATTCGGTCCAAAGTATTTATCTGTGCAAATCAATGCGTGCCATGCACCAACCTGGGAAGAATACTCATGCAATGCCACAGTGTTTAAGACACCAAACCGAGTGTGTTACGATGTGGAGACGATTTCATTTCAGCGTATTTTGGGGGTGACTTGGGACAGTGTCGGGAGACATGGGACAAGGAGTTGGGAGATATGGGACAACCGCTGTAAAGACTTAAATGCAATCAAACTAACTTTTTTATTTGAAAAAAAAATAATGGTTTAATATGGAAATGTGAACTTGCTAAAAGACAGAAAGTAATACCATACATATCGCAATATTCTTCGAAAGTGCATGAAGAGATGGGACACTCTAGGCGATTTTTTGCTCAACTGTCCATGCCCTCACAAATTCGGTCAGTGTCATGTCAAAATCTAGCTTTTCAAGTTAAAAAACATAAAAAGAAAGATTTACTCACTTCAATGATTCCAGGAAACACCAGAATGGTAAATGTGGGAGGCGGTATGAAAACCAAACAGCACATGTAAGCTCAGTCTCCATTGGTTTTCACAAGGGTGCAAAATAAGGGGTGTCCCAAGTCTCCTCTGTCCCATGTGTCCCCACTCTCCCCTAACCATCTGGGTCATCTGTACGCGGATGACGATGTGTACGCAAATGGTATACCTTTCCCGGTCCGTACCCGACCTTGTGTTTCAAACAGGGAGAGAGAGAGAATTACGGTTTAACGTCGCGCTCAGCAATATTTCTTCCATATAGCGACGATCAGTCAAAATTCTAAATATTCAAGTTAATAACTTAGTAATCCAACACATTAAAACATACACAACTTAGGCAACAAACCGATTTCTCTCAAATAACCTAAGATACCGCCTTCTTTCACGGGACTGAAAAGATCTTCTGAAGTAGATGCTCGATAAAAAGAATCTCTTACAACCTTAAAATCTATACAGTCGATAAGAATATGTTTCACTATGAGATCTTCGCATGGAATACACCTTGGGACTGGCTTTTTTTAAAGTAAATGTTCGTGAGTTAATCGTGTATGTCCGATTCTACATTGCCTGGTCATGACTTCATCGAAACGTTTCTGGCTGTTCAGATGAGCATATCCTACAACAATATACGACCTAACGAGCTATGGTTAAAACAAGAGCTCAATATCGCCTTATACACGTATCATCTTGTATCACCTGAACACACTTTTTACACTGTTCTGATGTATATCCTATCGGAAACAAAACGCTGCTCAGATGCTCTCTGTGAGCGCCATTTAGTGACATTTTTACCTCCGTCGATCAGACGGAGGTCTAGGAATGCAACGTGAAATCTCCCGCCAAATAATTGTCATATGGGGAACCCACGATTCCTGTGATTTCCAATAGGGTTTACCCTGGTTCCCGACGAAATTTTGAAGCATTCTTTTTGGACAAAAACGAAATGATGGGGAACCCTCATTGCAATGCATTTTCAATGGGCCTTGCTTCTGTAGTCGGGTTCCACTTACTATCATGCTTCACGAGTTACGGCAGTCAGGTTGACTTCTAGCAGAAGATTGAACATGGCGGCTCCCCAGCTTGTACAGATGGACGATGCGATTTTTTGCCGTTTTTCTGGTAAGTTTTTTTGATTTCTGATTTCTGATTTTCGGACACGAAAACATAAGTGATTTCCTGTTTTTCAGGGCAGTGACCTTTGACCTCTGACCTCTGACCTCGACCTTCATTTTGATACGCGACACATGGTCTCCCTGTAGGGTATCCACTCACCAAAAATTGGAACTGTAGATAGAAAACTGTCCCAGATATAGACCGGACACGAGGGACGGACAGACGGACGGACGGACACACGGACACACGGACGGAAACCGCCATCACAAAATACGTCCGCTTTTGGCGGGCGTATAAAAATATATATATTTATTTTTCTATAATATTCAGTAAAAGAAATTAAATTGTCTTGAAATGAGGAGTCTTTTGTACTCCCATTGAAATATTTTATTGAGTCATAACATTCATTCCCCAGAGGGAACAACAATAATCAACAAACACAGAAATCACAATACTCGTTATTTTTACATTCACCCCATGCTGAAATTCGGCCGCCATCTTTGATTCTCGAAGTTTTATGCATGGAAGAATGAATCGACGAATAAGGGCCTTGCAGGATCCGATATATAATTGAAAATATACTAGATAAAAGCAGAATCGTATAAATGTTATAACAGAATGCATTAGTAGTTATAGTTTCTCAGAATAATGCCGTAAATAACAAATATAAATCGGCTGGGCAGCAGCTGGGCAACGGCTGGGTAATAGTACGACCCGAGGTTATGCACGCCACTGATATCAGCAAGGCTGTAAGACCTCCCATTGAAAAGGTAATATCCTGGACAAAAGACTGACAATACAACTTCCAGCAGATCCTTTGTCAATTATATTTCGTGAGTCTTACATCAAATCGTTGGCTTGGTTGTTCTATTTCCTTTGGGGGAGGGTATTTATTTTGCCTTTTGGTATGAATTTCTTGTGCATTTATAAAATATTTGCCAGCATTATTGTAATGAAGGATCAAATCATAGTTTATTGTTTGTCAAACCACATGTGTCTCTGTCCCAATTCCAGGCCTTCAAGTGCCTCCTATATTTCCTATATTTTCCTATTTTTTGAGTCATTCTTATCTTTTCCTATATTTTACTCAAAGCCTCCTATATTTCCTATATTTTGACTTTTTCTCATGAAAACTTTCATCAATGCTCTGTCATAAGGAAAAACATTTCAGATATTTTTTTCGCCTCACTTCGCTCGGCAAATATCAAAACATTTCAATCTCTCTATGCTGAATCAAACAAGAGAACAGGTCGCCTGAAAGACCACCACTAGGACGTGAAAGTCATTTGATTAAACACCAGAAAACTACCAAGTTTGGAAAACACAATGTAGTACAGACCTGTCTTACACTCCTTTATTTCCTATATTTTCCTATATTTTATTCTGAAAATTCCTATATTTCTCCTATATTTTTGCAAATTTCCTCCTGTATTTTCTCCTATATTTTCCCATTTCAAAGGTTCATCTCTCAGCAGCATACACGTCAATTAACATTTCAATACACTGAATTAAAAATTATTCTTGAATCTATTCTCAAATGACCTTGAGTAAGGATACCATTCAGGTCCCAATACTATTGAGTACACGTATGCTGTGAGAACTGGTTAATGGATTACACCTTGTTGTGTATGATGAAAGAATGAAATATAATGAAGGCCATAAACATTTTCAGTAAACTGAGTTTTGATATTAAATGTATACAATTGATTCCAACATGCAGGTCATGGATTCAGCACTTCTGATATAAGACGCAACAGGACTGTTACACAATGGATGTACTGGATGAACTTGGATGTACCAATACATACTATCGATTGGTTTAGCTGTGTCAGAAAGGTGTGGTATGACAGAGGTGGTGAAAATCAGAGCCAGTGATTGGCCGCATAGTATTGTGCAAACCACACCCTCCCCCTCCCCCATTGGATATCAGCTGATTCCTCACGAAATAAACATTACGCATGTAATGACCACATGCAGGGTGATACATGTGTCAATCGGTCAGACATTTTCAAGAATGCCAAGTTCTAACTTAAAACAACCATGCCAGACTTCATTCCTTCACTCAGAATAATTGGCTCTAAATTTTACAAAACCTGCAGCTCACAATAGCTCCTGGATCTACAACAGATAAATGAAGGGACCTATTGTATCTGTGCTATGGTAAAAATAACATGTAGAATGGGATTGTGTGGATAATATCAGATTCATGGAAGTTGAAGGCCTGCAGCATGCTCCACAAATATCATCAAAGGTCATAAAACTTTCTGCTCTGCACCAGTGTGGATCTATACTTGTTTGTTTTGTTTTTTTCGTTTTTTTTTACAAAATTATCTCCCTTGACCAGGTAAGGACCTGAGTGTCTAAAATGATTTAGCTTCCTGAGTAGAGGTAAAAACCGAACATATTTTGATTATTTTATTCAAATTTCAATTCCACTTCTGGTATATGTACATGTATAAAATACATACAGAATGAACTGCATACAGAATAACACAAAGAACAGGTATATATGTATCTCATTACATTCTTAACCAAAGATCAATACCTGGGTGATATTACAACAATTCCATGGTGTTATATATTGTTATGATTGGCTTAACTTTAGCTGCTGAAGATATTTCTAATTTTAGGGCAATGGGCAATCATACTAAATTTATTTTCATAACTTCATTTATTTTCACAATAAGCAACATAATCGAGATTAGCAAGTGAAGTTTTACAACATAATATAATATGCATCATGGGTCTCCTTCAGTTTAGTGTAGACATATATACCCTTGAATATCTGTTACCATGATTCAGTCATAATATTGACTGTATTATATTGATGTCGACAAGGAATAAACATAATTATTTGATAGTATTATTAATTGTATGTTGTTTATGATTAACATTAACTTTTTATTCGCTGGAATCCAGCCATTTGTTCCATATGGGCAATATTCTCATCAGCCATCACCATTTAATATGAATGATATACATGTACAAGTTCATGGTAATTGATACATTATGGTGAAGGTGACCTGTAACACCAGTATACAAAATTATTCCGAGCGCATTGAATCATCACATGATGCTGAGACAGATCAGAACGGAATGTCGGTAAAATCAGGTGTGTTTTGTAGAGGATTCTGTCAATGAGGATGCTATACTGTACACATCCAAATTATGAAGTGTTGATGTGTAGGGCCTATAGCACAAAATCACAAGCAAGTTAGTAAAACTAGGCACACATGGTCTCATTTCTGCCGCTAACGTTCTGATTTGGGTGGGGGCGTCCTCTCAGGGGGAGGTGAGGGTGGGAAGGAGCCTAAAGTCTCAAGCAGTATTCCAGGTTTTCCATCAATATACTCTGTTCCATACCCGAATATTTCAAGCACGTGAAATCAGACAAAAATTATTTGCGGGGAATGTGACTTCCACATCCCTATACATGTAGCTGGGCATGCTAGTGGGGAACCCTCAATCCCAGGTTAATTACCATTGGTGAAGTTAACGTCCAACAAATGCAAAACTGAGCTTGGCATCCGGCCCTATGTTATTCAGTGATATATTCCCCTACGGAACCTGTTGCCTCGACGGAGGTCTTTGCGCTCATCCAGCGCTTGTTTATATAAAAAGTGCTAACGCTGCGTAAACACCACGTTAAACCTTAATTCTGGTTCAATGAATTTACTAACACCCAATTGCCCATATAAGAATTATATCGGTTACGTCTACACAATGTGCCTGGGTTACAGTACTTTACTATACATATATTTAAAAAATTCAGCATCGCTGAAAACCACCATCGATTGCGTTTTCATGGTAAAAGGATTAGGAAAGAACTAAAAATACACTCCATTGCAAAGTGATTTAATTCGCTAGAAATCGCTCAGAACGCGTTTCCGGCGATCGAGACCCCAAGAGCTTCCAGGGCCTAGGCGGCCCCTGGACCCTTGCCTAAAGTCCTATTATGATGGTCGTATCACTTTGAATTTGCTTCCGACTCCCCTGATTTACAATAGCTGATTTCTGTTGAATGCTCATTAAATTAGTGTTGATCCTATACCCTCCTCCTTCCCCGGATGATTCAGACTGGCATCTTGACCTCTCTTAGTCACTAGACACCCTATGTATACTGAATTACCATGAAGCATTATTACACATCAGGAAATCAATTAAAATATTTTGCTGTCTATTTTTAGAGCATTTTCACAAAGTGGATGCTCTTATGTATTACCGGGAAACTGCCGTCCTTATTTCAAACGTCCATATCTCGGAAAGCGTTGGAGATTTTTACTCCTCAGCCCTACGGGCTCAGGAGTATTGTTGTGGCCCGGGGGATGTGTCTGTCCGTCTGTCCGAGCCGTATCTCGATAACTATTTCTAGGACGTTCATGAAACTTACGGGTTATGATCCTTTTATTTTTTACTTGTGCCTTTGAGACTTTCAGGTCTAACCGGTCGTTAATTATTTTTTTACGATTTTTTTGATTTTTCTACCATTTTCCAGTCTCCTAAAAACGGATCTACAAGTATGCATACATTAGCCCTACTTTTATACTGATTTACATACTCTTACTAGCTTGTAGCCAATCAAGAGCTCCATAGTAAAGTTGTATTTCAGCCATTGGTTCAGTGTAGTGAATGACTGGTCATTGGTTTGGTCTAGAAGTCTATATTCCTCTGCATATTCAGTAGTACGGTATTGCCAGACTAATTGTCGTATCCCTACGCTGTTGAGAAAAAAATAGTCCGACTTTAAAACTGTGAAAATCGACTTGTTATTTCGTCTAAAAGTTCTCAGAATGGATTTGAACGATAATAAACGCCTGTTTTATCGGAAAACGGCAACTTGTACTTTGTCTTGTAACAGAATTGTAGGAACCTGTGAGATTCTGCCAAAAACGAAAGTAGTCAAAAACGAAAGTAGTGCCCATGTGTTTGTGCTTCCTGCCAACACATCCGATGATGGAGTTGAGTTTTCAGTTGTAAAATGAACTGTGGTCGTCGGCCAGTACAAGCGGTGTCTCGCATAACAAGTCCTCTAAAATATACTTCATGGAAGATATATAGCGAAAGGTATGGCCAACCCAATAAATCAACGCAAACATCATCGTCGTCGTTGTTGTTGTTGTTGTTGTTGCACTGACGCTAATGCATTACCAACGGAGATTCGTCAGGGGAGTTTCTATCTCACATTATGATGGAATGTGATTTTCGGCTATCGGAGCTAGTTTTTCTTAGAGAAGTGAAATTCTCCACAGTATCCATATGTAATTTGTGCATTTTTATTCTGAAATTTGAAGGAAATCTGTTCCGGATCAAAGAAAATCTCCAATACCTCACGTGGGTTTTTTTTTTTTTTTCAAAGCACAATGACGTTGGGCTTGCAATGTTGTAGCATTGTGACTAGGCACTATGAAAATAACATGTGATGTATTGGAGGTTTGTTTTGATTCTGAATAGATTTCCTTCGAATTTCAGAATAAAAATGCACAAATTACATAGAGATACTGTGGGGAATTTCACTACTCTGAGATGAACTGGCTCCGATATTTAGCCGGAAATCCCATCCCATCGTGATACAGCTCAGTAACTCTAGCCGGTTGTAGTTATTTCTTTCATCCCATGGGCCATGTGTAACATTTAAAAAAAAAAAAAAAAATCTTAAAAATATATAAAACAGGGGTTGAATTGTGAATAATATTGTGAATATTTTTTAATAATAATTGTTTGTTTCACATCAACTGCTTGACAGGATATGGGGCAACAGATAAACAGAGGACAAATGGACAAAAGACCCGTCCAACACTTAGTTTCAGGCCAGGGCAATAAGATCACAACTGTACATGTTCCCCCCCCCCCACCCCCCTCCTGTAGATATGTGGATACCTTGTCACTTTTTATACCCCTGTACATAGTTGAGGGTATAATGGATTCCGACTGTCTGTCCGTCCGTGTGTCAGGGTATCCATCCATTCATCTGTCTGAGTTGTGGCTTGGGTTTGCTTTTCGCATGCCATAACTCACTGCTATTTATCCAAACTTCTACACCCATAAAAACATCTTGGTCTAGACTGTTAAGGGGCTGAGAAGTTGTAGCACCGCTGGTGCCTCATGTTTAGATAAACTTTGTTTGCTGTGTAGAAAAGTCTGGAGAATTTGCCTCGTTATGTTGTCATACTTGCGTTTGATCACTAGACGACGCTGTAGTCGTGAACATTATAAACCTTTCTCACACGATTTTTTTTTCAACGGCTTGTTCGATTGTCACGGAATTTGGTTAGAGTGATCTTGTAGGATAGACAAAGAGTTGGTGTTGTTAGTGTTACCCTAAGGGCATGATTTTGGTGACCCGTAAGGTACATTTTTTTATAAACTGAAAATTGAGCAATTTGAACAGAGAGAAGTTGCATATTGGTGTAAATGTATAAATGTGACATTTCAACTCAAATATATTCAATGGTTGACATGTGATTAAATTGTATAATTCTGTGGTCTTGGATAGATTGTATGTATTAGCTGAACGTGGATAAAGTTTATGAATTTGCTAATTGGCTTCACCATCTGAGCTGAGAGCTGACTGCCTTGTGAAGATGACTAACAGCTCCTTTTACATGTACTTGTTTACCTGTGGATCAAAGACCAATGTATGCAATCCTGGCAGTTGTGTATCAAATTTCGGTTGTCATACAGTCATATCTGTCCTTCCTTTGATATTTCTAAGGGCATTATTGAAACGAGTTAAATTTAAACCTCTCAAGGATTATAGCTGATACACTCACTTCAGCTGATAAAAGTCAATACACATAGTTGCAAGTTACATGTAAGTCACTGGGAATAACCCTCAATCTACAGCTTTGGTATCTTATTCTTGGTCCTTCAAAGATCATTCACAGTCTATTTTTCACACTGTATTTGCCAGTGACCAGCTAACAGTAAAGAGGAGAGTAAACATATTAGGTCTTTCTACTTGCTTATCACACAACTGGCAGTTTGGTAAAGTCCTTCAACTTTAGTATTGATATTTAAGTGAAGCTCATGTTGATAAGATGCTTGTGTTTAGCAACTTAACTAATTGGCATCAGTCTTGAATAAATTAAAAATCTCAAAACTGATTTAAAATGATTATCTGGAAATTCATGAATGTTTATTGGGGTTATTTTCAATGTATTTATTGCTGCTTTCGATGGATATGAGGAAAAATAACTCATATCGTTTAAGTTTTGGTGTACTGATCTCAATTTCTCATTTATAATGGTGATCTCCCATCAGAGTGTAAGACGTGTTTGTACTGCGTGGTTAGGACAGCACTGCCTCACGGTAATCACGGGCAAGTGTGTAGCGCTTGAGTTTTGATAATATGTCAAACTACAAATTCCCGGGATGATAAGAGTATAAAATACACAGGTGATTTAATCTGACATATTTGCAAAGATAAATAAAAATAAACAGAGCGTGTAAATAAATTATGTAAATGGTTCAGGCCTGTTAATTAAAAGGTATCATAAGTTCAAATGTTGCGCTCTGAAAGGCAAGTGTCTACCACCTGAGGGTTTTCACTTATGAATTATGTTTCAACGTAGGCTGAGCATCTAGTCGTCCAGGACCTGGATTTAAATGTATGGAGATTTTTTTTGTACAAGTGTTTTCAGTGAGATGCTGGCAGAAAAAGAGCGTGACAATTATATTGCAGTATAGGGCTGACATAGTCACTGAAGCAGTAGGCCTATATAGTTTTCACTGCGACAACAGATAACACATTTATATGATACTTAATACCTTAAGAGTTAAGAAGTTGAGACAAGTAGTATATAAAGGCTATCTTTTAGCGCATTGACCTACTTCCGACAGGGGGCGCTGAGGAGGTTACGTGACTGTGACGTCACTTCCGGTTCCGGTCACGTGAGCAGAAATGACCTTTGACACCTGCGCATGCGCACAATATCGGATATTACAATGGGGCGCAGGGGTCAAAGGTCACTTCAGGTCACGTGACCGGAACCGGAAGTGACGTCACAGTCACGTGGCCTCCTCAGCGCCCCCTGTCGGAAGTAGGTCAATGCGCTAAAAGATAGCCTTAACATCAGTAACGTCAAAGTCACGTGACCTTCCCAGCGACCCCTGTCGGAAGTAGGTCAATGCGCTAAAAGATAGCCTTAACATTAGTGGCGTCACAGTCGCGTGACCTTCGCGGCGCCCCCTGTCGGAAGTACGTCAAAATGCTAGAATTTAACTTTGATGCCAGGTCAAACGGACCTCAAAATGGTGCGCGGGGGTCAAATGTCACTTCGCCACATTTTAACCTTGGTTAACTACGGTATAAAAAAAAAGAACCCAAATTCACAATGTTGTATGAAAAAACATTTTATAACAGAGAACATATATAAAACAGCTATTCCCCTTATTATAAGTCCAGTGGAATATCCGCAGTGTAAGTCCGTCTATACTTTAGCGTTTATAGAACATATATACAACAGTTATTCCCCTTATTATAACATTAGAACTCCAGTGGAATATTCACAGTGCAAATTCATTTTTATCACTAAATGTCCAGATACGTTGTAGTCACACCATCTGGGAGAACTTTGCGCTTGGGGTAGAAGAACGTGAAGGCGTCCCGCTCCTGTGTGTACGAGCGCATCTGGCTCTCGATGATACGGAATCCTTTGTTGGTCCCACTGGCACTGGTCTGGCTCTGGAATACATCGAGGTATAGGGCTTTGGTGATGTTATTATCCCGACGACTGACTCCTTTGCAGCTGAATTTGTTGTTGTTGTCCCCACCATCGCAATAGTATGTTTTTGAACACTGGGCGATCATGGCCTTGAAGAGGCCAGGGGTCCTTTTATCATAGTCGTAATTGTCTTTTCTCGGCAGCCATTCATCTCTTTCCGCTTCATACTGGGCCCGTAGTTCCTGTTTCACGAGCGATTCCCATTCTTTTTTGGGGACGGCCATGTACGCGGAATCCGTATCCATTTCTAGAAGTTGCCAGTCTGATTGGTTGAAATACACGCCCATGAAATCGTATAGGAATTCCAGCATCCTCACCATGCACCCGATTTGTAGCGGCAGGTTGTACGTGATAGTCTTTTTGGCTGAAGTGACTTCGTAAGTGGTGTCGTCAATCATCTCCATGTGTCGGTATAGGGTTGAACTCAGGCGTTTGCGGGCTTGTTTTGTGGTACAAATGTTCACGGTGACGTGGCGGTTCTGCTTGGTTACGGTTTTTCCGTATCCGCTGTTGCCAAGCAACTTCATCGTTTCCCCGATGATGGCTTTACTGGAGACGGCGTCGCCCTCGCGACGGGCAGTGGTCACGTCGTTTCCAAACTTCTCGAAACAAGCCTCGGGAGTGAATTCTATGACTTGGTAGATTTTGGTAATTTCCAGTCCGTGGCTACTATACCAACGTAGTAAAGGAGTGCCCAGCAATATTTTTCGCTCCACATACTGCCGATCAAGCAGTAACTCTAGATTTAGTTATTTATTTTGAAGAAATTAACTTTTGTGCAAATGCCCGTCTGGCGTCACTGGTTCAGGTCTGCACCGGTGACGTCACACGGCCAGACAAGATAGCGAGTCCGGGGGCAAGGTAAGAGTCTAGTTTTGTTGAAGATACTTCAAACCTTTACATTTTCAAAGCTTTTTTTCAAAGCAAAGTATCTCCAACGAAACGTCAGCACCAGAGCAGTACAAGAAGTTAAAATAGCATAGTGTCATATTATAATATTATAGGATAGTATGTTATCACTATGGCTGTGTCTCCCCGCCTCAGCCACCGCTTCAACTGGTTCAGACTTGTTCCCAGGACGCTCAATGTCGCCATCTTGTTTTTGCTAAGACAAAGTAAGAATTCCTTCGATATGTTGGAATTTGCTCAGATTTGTTTGCTGGACAATCCGTACCCGGAAATCCGATCCGTGACAGGAAGCGACATCATCACCGAGTCACGTGACCTGAAGCAGCGCAAGCGGAAGCATACATTGAGGAATACACATGCGCAACCGAAAGTATGCAAAAGGAAAGTGTGCACAATCCGAAAGTCTGCACAGCGCATTAGTATATAACTCAATTCATGTTTTCGCTACTACTAGCATAACAGCTGGTGTGTGAAAACAATGCCAACCTACGCTGAGACGAGAAAGCGAATTCCTGGTCAAGAACCGATGTGATACGTCAATGAAAGTCATAGGCCTTCAGAGTGTGGCAGGATTTTGCACAAGGGTTTGCAACCGGAAGGGTACAAACCGAAAGTGCGCACGAATTGGAAGTTTCCTCTGCGGATGCGTATATGACTCCAACCGCCTCACAGCGCATGCTCTGTTTCACAGACACACACGATTCAGTATCTGCTTTTTATATGTTCTGCCCATATAAACGGCGGTGTGATACTCGGGCAGGAATCCTGTCGGAAAATCTTAATGGTAGCTGGGGTATTGTTATGCCCCAGTGAGGTGGTTGATATGACTCAATTTATGTGTCACGAAAGTGCAGAAATGCAAGCGACCCCTTGCGTTCCCCTTTAATAAATCACGGCTGATGTTCTGACATGTGACTGCAGTTGAAAACGAAAGTAACATTGTGTTTACGTGTGCGGTTCACTTACCTGATTGCATTAAACGCTGTAACTTTCCTAGAATGAACTACGACTATCCAGGAGACAGACAATGCCTCGAAATCCCGGTGAAAATACCTCAAACGATGAGTTGAGACGGCGAAAGGCCCATGGTAAAGCTGGCTTGCTTCGCTGTTGATGACGTGAGTCAGGATTGCGGAAGTATGATACTGAACTTTGAGGTCGTCGTGTAAATCTACTAGAGAGAGTTGGAGGCTGAGATTTACTAGTTAAGTCCGTTATGAATTGTGGTTTGATTCTCCATAGCCATATTTTCCCAGTCAAGTCCAGATAAACTGATAGGGAGGCGCTGGTATCGTCGACGCCTGTTTCTACCTTTATACGCAGAAGAACGGTAGGCCTATATAAGACCGCTCCCGCTAAATCGAGGCAGTCTACCAGAAAGTTCAAGGTCTTCCTTTCCAACCTCCTCGATCCAGACAAGGTGACACGTTAAATTAATTAAATATTACTGTACTGTGATATTGTACAACTATTCTGCTTTCAAAAATCAAGTGCAACGCAGCAGTGCTGGCAAATAACGCAAACCTTTAGGTGTGCCTAAGCGGCCCAACATTAAAATCTGGCGACCATTTTGGAAAAACTTTTGAGCAATTTCACACATCTGGTTGGCTATTTTTGCTTATTATTTTCATCGATATTATTATTTTCATTCCTTAGTTAATTAAATATTACTGTCTCCTAATAATGTAGTACTGTAGAAGCATGCTGCTTTCGAAATCAAAGTGTAGCGCAGTAGGCTGGCTAACTAATACAAAGCTACGTGTGCCGAGAGTGCCCGAGATGAAAATCTGGAGGCCATTTTGGAAAATGATGGCAGCCATTTTGGAAATCCGAGATGGTTGTTATAATACCATATCTATTTTGAAATAATCGTCGTGCTGAAACACTAAAATATCAGAGTATAGACAGAAATTATGTTGACTTTTTGTGTGGTTATTGAAATATTGATGGAAATAGGCTTCAGATGGCGTCCATCTTGAAATCCAAGATGGTCGACTAGGCCATATGACCATTTTCATTTGTCTAACTATGATATGTCACTTTCCATCAATATTCTGATATAACTCACCCAAAGAATAAGTCCCAAACAGAAGAAACAGTACAGCATTCCAGATGCTAATATGGGATCCTGGCGGACCTAGATAAGAAAAGTTGCATATCTGCACTTTCGTTACAATTCTCTTCATCGCTGGTAGTGCTAGTCCGGTGACAAATTCTTCAGTCATATCTATGGTTGTCTTAAATTCTGCTTCACCTTGTAGAGGCATAGTTGTACCATCGGCCATAAGAATGGACGCAAAGGAGGGACTTTTAAATCGTGGACTCAGCTGGTTGTACACCCGCACGTTCAGAAGAGAAATCGGTGCACCTGTGTCGACGCAACACCACAATTACACGGGTCCCATCTTGGCTGGGAGATACAATCCGGCCTCGCCAGAGTTATTCACCGAGGAGATTTCGGTGGAGCTGTTCTCGAGGTTGATGATCGTCCATCCCGCGCCACCCCGGACAATTCTCACGGTAATGTCCGTCTTTTCCGCATGACCAGTATCCTGTTGTTCGATCATGGCCGCCGTATGGTTGTCCTCGCTCACGTCCATGTCCCAATCTCGACTGGTATCGTCGTGGCTGCGGCTGTCTCTGTGATTCAGGGTCTCACTGAAGCTTCTCCTGCAACGTCTTTATTTCTTTTCTCGACCGTTGATTCTCAGTGTTATCCTCTTCTGTTGATGCAGCTGCCTTGTCATCCCTCTCCGGGGCAGTTCACTTAGCCGTCGGCCAGTTCTCGCGACGCTGGGATGTCTTGAACGCTTCCAGTTCCACGCATGTACCGCCGCATCCAAGGTCTGATGCCTTGTCTGTCAGACTTGACATCTCAGTTCATCACCGATGGCGTCTAGGAACTGATCCTTGGCAAGGGTAGCTGAATGTCGTCTCCGCCATCAGGGTAAGCCAGTTGTGTCAGGCGCGTTAACGCCTGGGCCAGGCCCGGAAGATCTTCATCTCTTCTGCGGTGTCTAGACTTCAGCTGCGACTTGTAAAGGTCCATCTGATTCGGTGGGGCAAAGCGCTTCTCCAAGGCTTCCTTTAAACGGTCGTAATCGGTACTGCCCTGTGCAGACTTAAAGCTGGTTAGTACTTGCTGTGCTTAGCGACGGCCAGGTATTGACCTTGTTGCTGGTACGTCCACCCATTTATAACAGAGCAATGACCGAAATGAGCCAAATAATATCGCCACGGCGTGGTACCGTCATAGGTAGCGGCTGTCAAAGCTCTGCCCTGGATGTCGATGTCTGTAACGGCTGATCACACGTCATGGAAGGTGGTTCATCTCGACTTCTTCTTGACGGCGACCCGTCATGCCTCGGCGCCGTCCCAGATACGGCTTCATCTCGACCCCGTCGCGGCGTCTCTGTGGCTTGCCGCTCTCCTTCCAGTCCGGCCGAACTAGAATAGTTGCCATTTTCACAATCGGGATGAGTCATCTCGTCACTGGAACATTGATTTCTCAGTATCGTGGACATCTGTCCCATCATGGCGGTCACCGCTGTGCATAATGCGTTTGAGACATTACGCTGGTCCTCTATCTCTCGCCTCAGGTCATGTATGTGCTGTTCGTCTACCGGCTCACGTCTCCAATCATTCAATTGATCTTCGGTATCCGTCTCTGCTGAAGGTCGGGGCGTCAGGTCGCCCGATGGTGCCGACAGTACTGATTCCAGTTCCATCGTGGACAAGTCAAGAAGATTTTTAGAAGCCAGGGTAGCTGTAGTCGATCGCCCGGAACCTACGCCTCATCTCGTGTCACGTAACCCGCAAGGAGTCGGTGTCTGGGGAAGTTTCCATCTGGTCACACAGTAGGCACGTTCGGTTTTGGACAACACCCTGCTGGCATAGGCTACGACCTTTTCTTCTCTGTTAATGTTCTGTGACAACACCGCTGGGATCCGTGCTGCTGGTAGCGTGACGAGAGGCATGACGAGGGCGTCATGGACTTGGAAGGCGGGGGTAGTGTGAAGAAAGTGCAGAATTGCAAGCGACCCCTTGCATTACCCTTTAATAAATCACGGCTGATGTTATGACATGTGACTACAGTTGAAAAGGAAAGTAAGATTGTGTTTACGTGTGCGGTTCACTTACCTGATTGAATTTAACGCTGTAACATTCAACGCTGTGCTAATGTCTTTCTCTACTACTTAGGCACTGTGTCTTCGATCCACTGTGGGTCTGGTAATAGGGTTGGTATTGGTGGTTGTGGGGCAGATGCGAGATGACTGTGTGAAGGTGTCTTGTAGGTTAGAAGAAACTAATTATTTCCCCTTTCCCGGACTCTAAACTCCAATACAAGCATACCAACCATTTTTATCCATCCAAAATATAGTCGTATCTTCGAGTATATTCTGGCTCCTGTTCTACTTTAATTTAGGTAATACATTTGTTATTTCGAGGCATACCATAATCATGATTTGATCAAACTTGTTAAAACAGCCATTGTTTCTATTGGTACAATGAAGTTGGATTGGAATCCTGTTGTCGGTCAGTTCCTTTATGAGATGATGGAGAGTAGACGTCATGTTTTCTCCAGATACACTGCCACAGAAAAGAGATAAGTTGCTCAACTCCTGAAACTTTCATTATATCTGAATTGTTTTTATATAGTTTTTTATCTTGTTACATTGTCATGTTCACCTGTGCTAATACATGCAAATAAATGGTATCGTATCGAAATTGTATCCGTTTATCTATAGGGGTGGACTGTATAGCACTCTGATGATTTCAGCCATTAACGAAAGTCTCCTCAAACTCAATCATATATTCGACAACATTGTACCGTGATTGTCAAATCTTCTTGGGCTCGTCAAGACTTGGTAAACCTTAAAGAGATCAGAAACAAATCATACTTGTTGAATAAAGAGAACAGAATTTTTTTTTCCAGTACGGTATATTGTTCAAAATCTTTAAGCATGCACATGCAGTAAGATTTATTGCATAACTTGCACTGCTTGAAATGGTCGCGTTTCCAGTTCCTTAAACACGCCGGAAATCCATTGGAAACTGTAGCGACACAAGTTTCCAATAGGTTTCCGGTGGGTTTCCGTAATTGGAAACTTGAACATTTCACGCAGAGTTGACAGTCACTTCGCATCCTTCACATAATTTAGAGTCTGTCGTGGATATCCTTTCAACATGCTGTCAGAGGCCTGCACATTACGACTTACTTTTCCTGGCGAATGAAGTCCTGATTAAACTACATGTATCACCCCCTACAGCCGACAGTCGCCAGCCAGTGAAACGGTGGTCAGCCGTTGTGGCTATTTTCGCAACACAGGTTAGGTGGTGTTAGAAAGTTGGATTTCTTTCACATTTATTCGGAGATCATGGGCAATATTAATGGATATTCATTTATGGGAAATAACGGTTGTCAATTCAGTCGTTCGGTTACGTAGCAGAACACCTTGTACCGGTACTTTAAGATATCGTACGAACACGGGGACCTATGCCGTTTTCGAGCGAAGTTTCAATTTGTTCTTATCACTAATAACTGACACTAATCGGTACATATTATCATGCATAATTATACCCTATTCAATGATCTTTGTATGTCGTCCAAACTTCAATGGATTTAATTAGCGGGAGCATTGATATTAAAAAAAATCACACCATGTTCGTCTAAACAGTCTACGGTGAACAGCACGATCATGCTACGGTAACCAGCAAAGACTCGAGCTAGTGTGCTACGGTGATCAGCAAAGAAATTTTTTCTGGAAAAGTAGTAATTAATATACTCATCATTGGATGAGTGTTAGATATATATTCACTGGAATATATACGAAGCGAAAAAAAAGTTTCAACCATGACTTCTTGCGATGAGGACTTGTCTCCACCAAAAAAAAAAATTATTTTGAAATTTCAAGGAAATCTGTTCAGAATCAAAGAAAATCTCCGATACATCGCATGTTATTTTCAAAGCACAATGATTTTCGGCTTGCATTGTTGTAACATTGGGACTGGCCTCTATGACGTCATACTTTAACATGCAAAATTGTGACGGCAAAATTTGTTTTGGTGAATTTGACAAAACTTTTGGTTGGATTTTCATAAAATTTCAGGATATAAATGCACAAATAATGTTCAGATCTACGATTTGCAAAATTGTCAGTGCTCTGAGCAAAATCTGCTCCTATGTATTGCCGAAAATCCCGTTCCTCGTAATGTGAAACGAACAGTATGTTGTTTTGACAAGTTGGAGGCAAGATGTTTAAGGAAAAATTTATTCGGTTCATGTCCGTTCCTCGTAGGGCTAGTCATCATTCTACCATTATACGGTATATTTTGGACGGGGAAATTTTTAAAAATGAATAGCCTTTTTCTTGCATGTTTTTAGTGTTTGTAGTTACATGGATATCATAAGAACACCATACGACCATCGGGAGATTTAACAACTGTGTTTAATATGAATTACATGACTCTTCGTCAGCATATTTGCGTCAACTATATTACGGACAGTTAGAAGACGAGCTAGTATAGACAACAGTGATATGGTTTAAGATTAACGATAAGAGGTTGTATTGTCTGCAGCAAATATGAAGAAAGACGAGTGTTCTCGTACAAAAAGGTTATATCATCTCACATTGTATGTAAATCTAATGTCTGATCTACACCAAAGCGACAATAAATCAAGCTAATGGATTTACCAGTATTTGACAAACAAGTTGTTTGACTGTATTGCAGACTGCTGAAGATTAAACTGATCATCCTACAGTTTCGGTTCTTATTGAAAAGTTAAGTTTGTGAAATCGAAAAACTTAGTAACGTAGCTGACAAAGAGTTAACGGTGTTGACAAAAAGTAACGTAGTTGACGACAATTCATCTCCGTTACCAAAATGTCAAACTCTGTTACCAAAATCTCAAGTAGACCTACGTTACCAAATAGTATACGTACCGATATAGTTGACAGAAACGTAGTTGACAAATTTGTCATTGGAGGGCAATATTGTCTCGTTGTATGCAGGTTAATTGCCATGTCGAGATCAACAGAGGTGAATCCTATCAGGTTCCTTCAGTCCTATTTTATGGGTGTGACATCGTAACGGTGCATGCTGTAAATGTACGGCTCTTTGGAAATGAACATTACTCGACATTTTCCTAATTTAAAATTCTGCTTACCTTACTCCATTTCACAAGCCAACGATTGTTCCTAATTTGCTCACAAATACCCAAAATTAACCGATTATAATTCATAGGTAGACAGCATGGCGATTCTAAGAACAGTAAAAATAAGCCATAATAAGGTCTATAAAATTACCATAAAGTTACTAAAATGGATCGTTTAATCATCATATGTATTGTAATACTTTATCTGTGCTGTATTATACCATATCTGTCCTGTATTTTACCATATCTGTCAAGTATTATACCGAATCGGTGCTGTATTATACCATATCAGTCCTGTATTATACCATATCTGTCCTGTATTAGACAATATCTTCCCTGTATTTAAGAAGTAAATGTTAGCTTTCCTTCCTTTAACTGCTCAGATAATTGACGGTAAAACGGAATTGGCTATTGTTTTTACACTGTCCATGTACAGGTAATCTATCCATATGTACCCTGTACATGTACTTTGAGCAAGTCCATGTACAAAACTTCTGCGTATGCTCATGTGCATGCACTCTGCACAAGTTCATGTACTCTGTGCATGTCCATGTACATGTACTCTGCGCATGTTCATGTATTCTGTGCATATCCATGTACATGTACTATTTGCCTGTACATGTAATCTGTTCATATACATGTACTCTGTCAATGTACATATTCCTTGTCCATGTAAGCGTAATCTGTGCATGTCATTCTACATGTACTCTGTTCACGTCTATGTATACATACTCTGTCCAAGTCCATGTACATACTCTCTGTCCATGTCGCTATATAGCTGAAATATTGCGGAATGCGACGTTAACCCTTAATTCTCTCTCTCTCGCTCTCAATGAAAATGCACTCTGTACAATGTCGCATGATGTGGACCGGTGAGAGAACAATAACAAGGATGACAGGTCAATCATTTTATTATCCCCTCCAGTACATCATACCCAAGTTGAGGGAGCCGCGTTGTGTATGTTTACAATACAAATAGTCTCTTGTCTATTTGGCGCTGCATCTGTCATATTCGGTCTTGTCCGTTAGATGTATTCTCAGCTGCTCTTGTCCAATCAGAAGTCGCCATTTCAGAAAATTTCATCGTCGGCCATGTTCGCTCTGAATCGTTTGTTCTAATCGTCGTCGGGCAGGTCAGGAGCTTGGTAACGAAAAACGTGACATTGGTCAACCTCTACACTGTCCACTTGGTGTTGGGGCGTTGTTGTTGGGCCCATTCCGAGGGGTTCACGGTGTCCAGTTTCTACAGCACGGGCTCTAGCGAGGCCCTATCCGTGATGGTAAACGATTGGTCAAATACCCGAATGTTACTGCTCGGGTAAAAGTATCGGACTTGGTCTGTCTCCTTATGCTGCAGCACATAAACAAACGCCAGATACAACTTGAAGGCCGTAGCTTGATCGTTGAAGATGGCTCACACGTAGCAGCGTAGACAGGCGAGGTCGGTCAGTCGGAAATCGTAGACATCTTGAATAGGGAGATGACGGTGGAAACAGTGCCGTATCATGGGCCAATGACGCCGATAGATGTCGCTCACTGGATGGTCTTCGTGTAACGAATCGCTAGGAAAATCCACTGCATCTTCCAGAAAATGTTCGATGTCGTCTGGCTGGATGGCTAGGCTCTTCTGAACTGTGGGTATAGGCGGGCTTTCCGTGATCGCATCACCAGTGGCATTCGTCTCCCCGGGTTCATCTTCACTGGGTCTGACCCTGCTGGTTGCCACTTTAGTGGGAAGTTGTCGCCCAAACCGTAGAGACGGGGTATGAATCAAACGTTGGTGTTGGTATAATAGAGGGCATAAATTGTATAATACAGGACAGATTTGGTATAATACAGGACAGATACCGTATAATACAGAACATATATTGTATAATACACGACATATATTGTACAATACAGGACAGATATTCTATAACACAGGACAGATATTGTATAACACAGGACAGATATGATATAATTCAGCACAGATTTGGTATAATTCCGGACAGATATGGTATAATACAGCACAGATTTGGTATAATGCAGGACAGATATGGTATAATACAGCATAGACATGATATAATAGAGCAGAGATTTGGTATAATACTGGACAGATATTGTATAATACAGCACAGATATTGTATAATACAGGACAGATATTGTATTATACAGCACAGATATGGTATAATACTGCACAGATCTGGTACACCAGAGGGCAAATATTGTATAATACAATACATATATTGTATAATACTGCACATATATGGTATAATACAGGCCAATATTGTATAATACAACACAGATATGGTATAATACAGGACAGATACTGTATAATACAGCACCGATTTGGTATAATACAGAACATATATTGTATAATACAGCACAGATTTGGTATAATGCAGGACAGATATGGTATAATACAGCAAAGATATGGTATAATGCACACCCCACCCGACGCATTCGGACCAAGGATGGTCCATCTCTACACCAAATACCTTCCTTCACTTCCCTAAAATGCCCACTTTCGCTACTATTCGTACTGATGACGTCACAGATGCTGTGGACAGCCCTCAAATCGGGGTCTACACCCCGAGAGCTACAAAATGACACATCCCACGACACATTCGGACCAATAGTGGTCCATCACTACCCCAAACACACCCCCACGCATCCCCAAAATGACCACTTTACTTATTACACCCAACTGCGCATACACAGATTGACCCGACTTGCAATAAAAAAACACGCCATCTGATTCGACCGCACAAAAGCTTCACTTTGACACTTCCCACGACCCATTTGGACCAGTAGTGGTCCATCTCTACCCCAAACACACCCTTCACGCACCCCCAAAATGCTAGGTTTCTATACTACGGCCAGACTGCGCATGCGCAGAATATCCAGTCGGGTGCTCCTCCACGAGGGCTTCAAAATAAGACCTCATACGACACCATAGGACCACTAGGGGCTCACCTAGACCACAAAACGTCCATCCAGCACTATTTACAAAAAACACTATTTACACTGTTTTCAAAAAAAATTCACCGCTTAGCTTCGGGACCCCGCCCATCGTGTTCTACGAGGTGAGACGAGAAAAACAAGACCAAACAACCCATATCGCAATGAACATGTGTGAATTGCCCAGTATGGACCTATCCCCCTGAGCCAGTATGGGCCTATGGGCCTATCCAGACCTCCGTGAACTTTTCACCGCTTAACTTCGGGACCTCTCCCATCGTATTTTTCGTGGTGAGACGTGAAAAACAAGACCAAACAACTCATAGTAAAATCCAAAAAATAAATGACCACTCCCATACCCCATACAGGCATTTTCGCGTATAGATGCAAATGTGCGAATCAGGCCCCTATTGTAGAGGTAAAGCCCGTGTTCCGCTTTTTATATTTTCGGAGACAAATCCTCATTTTACATGCACCCACCCATGACTTGATAGGCAGGCCCCGATAAGCCCGGGGACCGATATTAGCCCTATTGGACAGGGTTGATAGGGGTTTTCCCCTATTGTAGGGGTAAAGTCCGTGTTCCGCTTTTTATATTTTCGGGGACAAATCCTCATTTTACATGCACCCACCCATTACTTGATAGGCAGGCCCCGATAAGCCCGGAGACCGATATTAGCCCTTTTGGGCAGGGTTGATAGGGGTTTTCCCCTATTGTATGGGTAAAGGCCGTGTTCCGCTTTTTATATTTTCGGGGACAAATCCTCAATTTACATGCACCCACCCATCACTTGATAGGCAGGCTCCGATAAGCCCGGGGACCGATATTAGCCCTTTTGGATAGGGTTGATTGGAGTTTTCCCCTATTTTAGAGATAAAGTCCATGTTCCGCTTTTTATATTTTAGGGGACAAATGCTCAATTTACATGCAACCACCCATGACTTGATGGCCCTGGAGAAGCGCTTCACTTTGACACCTCACTCGACTCAATCGGTCCATTAGGGGCCCCTCTCGCACCTGAAGATTGCCGAACATTCCAGATGATTCTCACGAAAACCCGCGTATTTGGGACTACTTTCTGTCCGCGGAAGCTTCTCCCCACGACCGCATCATCGCCAGACAGCATCATCGCGAAGGAATACACACCCCATAGAAACCGTAAGTGACGCCACACTTGCGCAGAACCCACACCTGCGCCGACCTGCGCACACAGACCTCCCCACTCCCTGTTTTTTCTTCTGCGCATGCGCCGTGACGAGCATTCGACCTTAAATGCACTCTATATACTACTTGTCTGGTTCCATGCTGATTCAAAGAGTTCTTCTTTGAAGTAGCAGGAACGCAACTTGACTGGGTGGTGCTTAGTTGGTTCGTCGCGACAGGACTGAAATAGTGTTGTTCACTCACTCAACCCATAGATAGGATTCAACCAAAATTCGCTTTGGAGTATTGTCATCATGTGTTGTGTATACCTACGTAATATGTCCATCTATGTCTATCATTATAACCATGTCTCAAGGATATACAAGAGTACCAAACTTAAATCACATAGGCATGTGCTCATATCATTGACCGATTCACTACGATGTTAAACTGTTCGTTTTGGTCACCAATTTTTGGTCCAACATTACCCAACTATTTAAACCCCATCAACGGAGACATCGCAGCCATGGTTGGCGAAAGTTTAATAGTTCGATGATTCACGATCATATCACTTTAAATTACTTAGTGGGTTTAACTAACACACCCAATAGTATACATAGCTTACGTACAGTTCTGTATGCGTTACCTCTGAGAGCTTTAGATCAAATAGCCAGAGATATACAACAATCTGCGTCTTCAGGAAATATAATACCATCAAAAATCATTAAAGTATGTCAAGATATAGCGTATTTTCGGTTGTATCATCCAGTGAACATAATCGAAACCTCTCAAAATCGGCTTTTCTTGAAACTCAACTACTTAGATAAAGGACTGGACATCATTAATTTTCCTCGAATCCTGAATGATCCAGAGGTACGCAACGCTGTACCAAACTATTTTAAGTTCACAGAACCTCCTTGCATTTCATATAAGTACACTAAATCTATAGCCACCAAAATATTCAATTACTCCAATGCTGTCCAGGAGTTTGACTGAAACTTATACACGTCAGGAGGCTATAGTTGTGATTGTGAATCGTCGAACTTTATCTATACACCATGCAAGCATATTGTGACTGGTGATCTTGATGTGGTGAGTGATAAGGATCTGAAATTACTCCTGATGAAGGGACCTAAATATAGAGAGCCAAGAAAAATAAATCTGAAGGCCGACCAGAAGATAGTCCTGTCTGCATTGGAACAGTACGTTATTGATTGGTCTAAGCGAGAAAAAGTTGAACCTACAGTACTCGCTGATTGGCTGGACCTCACCAAGAGCAAGGTCGTTGAAACAATCCGCCATATTGACAGAAGTACTCTTCCCCAAGCAAAACAAGTTCTGAGAAACCTCAATTCGCAAGAAGTTCTAGCAAATCTCCAGAGTAAATTCGTCATAGTCCCAGCAGACAAAGCTCCGAATAATATAATATTCATATGTAAATATTACTATTACCAGGTGCTGGTTAAAGAATTGAGTGTAGACATATCTTCATCAAATACGTCTACTTACTCCCAAACTGCATTTACTCTGGAAGATTTATTTAACAATCACAAAAAGTTTCTCAGGGAAAGAGGTATTTGTCTTCCAACCAATCATAACGACATACCAAAAATATGCTGGACTCCCAAAATGCATAAATCACCATACAAAGCTAGATTCATAGCTGGTTCTAGAAGCTGCACCACCAAGCTTATTTCAACCCTATTGACGAGGGCCCTTCAGGAGGTAAAAGCATTTTGGGAAAGGTATTGCGCCACTATTTCTAAGAACTCTGGCGTTGAATGTATGTGGATATTGAAAACTCAAAATGTCTTACGGAAGAACTTGATGCTAAAGGTCACATACCGTACAGACATGTATCCACATGGGATTTCTCGACTCTCTATACTACAATCCCTCATCAGGACCTTATTGACCGTATAAGTTCATTAATAGTATCTGTGTTCAAGAAAACTGATCGTAGATATATTAATGTCGGAAGCCATAAAGCATTCTTTAGCTCGACTACATACAAGAGATATCATTCATGGGATGTTTCTTGTTTATAGAGTTGCTTGAATTTCTCATTAAAAATATCTATGTGAAATTTGGCAACACAATATATCAGCAGCATATAGGTATTCCAATGGGTACTAATTGTGCACCCCTGTTGGCTGACCTGTATCTGTTCTCTTATGAATATGACTATATGCTGGCGCTTTCAAAAACCGATCCACACAAAGCCCGTTCCTTCACATTCATCAAACGCTATATAGACGATCTTCTCGCTGTGGATAATCGCTATATAAATGACGCAGTGAAGGATATATATCCACCTTCACTGGATTTGAAGGAAACTACAGATAGCCCTAAAGGCACATCTTATTTAGATCTCTATCTCTATAAAAATGAAGCGGGCATTCTCTCTCGTCGACTTTATGACAAAAGAGATGATTACAATTTCGATATCGTAAACTATCCCTTTCTGGACAGTAATATTCCAGTGGGACCTGCATATGGCGTATACATATCTCGCTTAGTAGCATTTGCTAGATCCTGTGTTAGATGTGATGATTTTAATCAACGTCACCAAACATTGTTGCAGAAACTTATAAAACAGGGCTATTCCACCAAGCGCCTCCACTCAAAGTTTCTCAAATTTGGCGATACATATCGCATGCTGATAGCAAAATATGAACGTAGCGTGCAATATCTATGGCGCTATGTTTCGTAACTTGTGCCTAATTCCGCTTAGCCCGGGGCTAGGGACCGTATGAACCCATGCACTTCAAGATCCTCATGGTACTCATATGAACAGTCACAATCAAAGCGTGACTGAGATACATCATTCTTTAGATGACGACTTTACAACGAATATTATGGGTTAAGAATACTGATCAGCGATACGGATTTGATATTTTTGGAACATCATGATGTCTTGCCGGCATCATTGAAAACTGTTGACCGCTTCTCTCTTGCAGGAAACAAGCCTATGTTTATGTATACCATGATTGTCTTTTTGAATTTGGTGCTAATACTGTTATGTGGAAAATGGAATAGGTCTTTGGATTATGGACGCGGATATTCTCTAATGGACGACGGCTGGATTATGAATGACGGACTAGACGCTTGTAATTCAACAAAGGTCATATTTTAATACCGCCAAGCCCGAGGCAGCTACACGATGTGGGTTATATTTTTGCATCAGATAATTACCGGTCCCATTTGTGACAATAAGCGTCAACATACTCGACGCCGCTTGTTCAGAGTGACAGAGTCGTATGCTATTGTCACCACAAAATTGCGACATCAGCTGGCAACCTGATAACTGTTAATAACAATTGCTCCAATTGCGACAATTATGTCATTAGTAGTTGCTGCATAACTGCTGTACTTCAGTGTATATAGATATTACAAATGTATTTCATTGTGTTTTGTAGGTGAAGAAAGTGGGTTTCAAGCACATCATCGTAGCAGCTTTCTCACACATGACTCGATTGGGAGATACTTTCATCCAACAGCTGAGGGACAAGGGGGAAGACATGAGTCTTATGTACGCATTCACAGAGCTCCTGGAAAATATTGGTCCACACAGAGTACCAGATACAGAGACGATCCCTATTGGTTTGTTGAAGATGAAACAGTTAGGGATAAAGAATGCGATAATCGAGGCGGATATGAATTACAAAGGTATCGACTATAAAATATTCAAAGTCGAAGAGATGTGCAAGCTGTTCTCAAAGAGGCTTGAGTGGATTCGCCAGAACCTTGCCAGTGACGCCTGTGTTTTCATCAACCTACGAGATCTTCCGGACACGATACAGGAAAGACCACGTCGTGTTTTCAGGATAGTGAATTACCTGTCGTCCTTGCCACCAAATCAACGTCCCTTTGGTCTGATCTTCGAGGAACCTACTGGAAAGTATCTCCCCGAAGAGCTAGGTGTATGGACGGCTGCAGTTCGCGCAGAGATGGACAGGTGCGGCTTCCAGTCGGGTCATTTATTGGTGCACGTCCACGAGCAGTGGGGAATGCAAGACGTCACTCAGTTGGAGTGTTTAGCTAACGGGGCAAACGGTATTTGGGCAGGTCTTTGTGTCGAAGGAGCCGCCATGGGCCATGCCTGTTCGAGCGTTACCATAATGAACCTCGTTCGTCTTGGAAACAAACGAGTTCTCAAGAGGTTCAACTGTTCCGAACTCAGAAATGCGGCTCAAGTCGTCACCAGGGTTACAACCGGATTTGAACCAGCTCCAAAGCAGCCTGTCTATGGTGAACGCGCCTTGGACATGGTTTTTGGTATGGATCAATTCATGCCGAATAAGAAAGAATTTAGCCTGGCCGGATTCTTCGGTGAAGAGCCGGTCATGAGAATTACCACCCTTGCGTCGCCCATGATGATTGTCAACAGACTGAAAAACGTGTTTGGTGAAGATCCCCAGTTCACTGCCGACAGGGCCAAGAGAATGTTGGAAGTCATGTTGGAAGATCTACATCAGAACAGGAAGGAGGAGTACATGAGTGGCATTGGCCTTGCTCTGCTCTTTGATCGCTCTGGAGGAAAACTTACCGCGAAAATGAGCGAGATAATCGCAGAGACTAAGCCTAAAATGGTCCACATCCAACACTTGATAGATGAGGTGCGTACGATGTGGGACATGTGGGACCTAAGAGAAAAAGATCAGTTGGATGATTCTCTAGCGTTCGACTCCTTCTACAACGGATTTATGGCGCCTTATTTTGGTTGCTACAGGTGTGATGAGACCAAGAGAGCCCTGAAAGCCATCGATATGGACAGCGATGGCAAAGTCGACTGGAACGAGTTCGCTCTCTACCTGAAATGGGCTGGCCGCCAATATCCTCAGACCAAGGATTCCGAAGAGCTGTTGTCCATTGCCTTTCGCAAAGGTCTCATTCCAGCCATGCAAGACGAAGTTGTGAAACAGGCCGATGGCCCCACTGATAGCGATGACAATGAAGAGATTGACTAGCGTCCTGACGAAGACGACGATGAATAATCATAATCGTTAGAGCAATTGGCATTTCCAGCTACTGGATTTATAGTTTATGAATGCCACAAGTAGCTTAATAAAATCTTGTTATATATTTACATAGAGTTAGGACAAGCTCCATAGGGGTTCATTCCCACCAATAACGAACTATAATATGAATATATTCCACAATTTTTTCAATATGCATGTACTGTACACTTGGTGAATCTAATAATAATAATAAAATAATAAAAAGAAGATAATGTTCAGTGCGAACTGTATTACTTGGAATCCCAGTTATGTAGAATAATCGATAAATACCAAAACACAAGGAAAAGCAAGCAGAGAAAAATACCACCAAGATAAATACGCGTGGAGTTATTGCGAAGGTATAACATATAATAGTATGTTATAGAATTAGATCGGCGGCTATCTCTTCAAAACCTTCTAGCATCTAGTTCTCCGGAACCATTGAACTGATCGGCGCGAAACTTGGCGTACATGATCAATGGTTCGAGGTCTCTCAAACTGAGCTCACTTAGAGTTGATCCGCTAATTCAATAATTGTTGTTGTTGTAATTGTAATCAGATATAAGTACTAGCATGATTATAGGGTATGGTGCAAAATACGCAAATTAAAAGTGGTTTGGTCGCCATCTTAAGTTTTATCCAAACTTTACAAATTTTGCAAGAACTTACTCTTTTGAACCCTGAGAGGTACAGCTTTCCAATCTGCTGCAATGTATCGGGAAGGGTAAGTTCTGTTGCACTGAAATTAAATATCATTGGTTGACCGAACGGTTTAGCAGCCATATTGAATTTTCCTAGTTTCCTGAAAAATCTTCTTCTCTGAAACGGCTAAACCGATCATCCATTCGAAACTTGGTACACGTGATCGATAAGTCGAGCCCTTCAAACGATACTTGATCAAAATAACAAAACATCAATATCATAGGATTTTGCTGACGAAAACGGCTATATATGTGTTATTCGACAAGACGATTAACAGCGAACGGGTCCCAACGTCGAAACTTACACAGATTTGCCGGAACGGGCCCCAAAAGGGATCGATTGGGGCAAATATCACTCGCCCAAATGGAACGGAATTTCACCGCATAATGTGTCAAATAACGCGCAGTGTTCAATTTTGCTATGTTCGATTAGTTTGGTGGTCATCTTAGATTGACCAAAAGTCACTGTGATCCCAAAATAGGGAAATCATTAAAAAAAATGGCATTTTATTGTGTCGATAGATACATCAACGGGAGAGGATGTGTCCCGTATCAAAATTGAGGTCAATGTCAAAGATCATGGCCCTAAAATCAGAAAATCATTGAAAATAATAACGTTTTGTATGAGTCGATACGTTAAGGGGAAACAAACAATGATGACAAACTATTTGTGCATTGCGACCCTGAACATTATTGTAAGTACTGGTGAGCTGTTTTACAATGTTATATGTTAAGTATTAGAATACGAAACAAGAGTTTGTACTTGAGATTGATTCTCTGTTTGTTATTAAATGCATTTTGTGGGTAAAGTGTGGCATATAATCTGTTTACATATATGTCACCCAACTGACAACTGGTTGTAAAAGGTGTTTGTGTTACGCTTTTGAATATATTAAAAGTTCAAAACATTAAATATCGTGTTTTTCTATGTTATAAATACAAACACGGTGTAGCGGTACAGTGTACAACGTACCATAAGCTACATATAAAAGCTCTTGATGGATATTTGAGCTCTGTCAGCAACTGCTGGCTAAATCCCTTCGATTCCCTTTCTCTTTTTTGGGAAAAGTGGATGCAATAGCGAAAAACTATGTGTTGCATACCAAAACTTAGGTCAAGGACAAAGGTCAAGGTCACTGTGACCCCAATATCAGGAAATCATTTTTTGGGTCAGTAGTTACATTCGCGGTAGACGATATGTCATGGACGTAATGCATATAGCCATGTGAGGACGATTGATCAAACCTCAGGCGGATATCTTGGATTGACCCAGTTTGCAACTGTAATGTATTAGGGATAGATGCTGGTGGATGATGATAGATTACCATCAACTGGCAAAGTCTCCATCTCAGTTATGGAGAAAATGTCATCTTCCATTTTAGGTTCAGGCACCGGGACACCAAGAGGAAGACGGGACAAACCGTCTGCGTTCCTATGCTTCTTTGTGTTCTTATACTCAATCGTGTACTTGTAAGCTGCAAGTATCAATGCCCATCTTTGCAGTCTTTGCGCCGCTAGAGTGGGTATGTTTGTCTTTGGACCAAATATTGTAACTAGTGGCTTGTGATCTGTAATGAGTGTAAAGTCTCGTCCGAATAAGTAATTGTGAAATTTCTTCACGCCGTAAACTATGCTCAAGGCCTCACGTTCGATCTGTGCGTAATTCTTTTCAGCCTTGGACAGTGACCTGGAAGCAAATACTATCGGTCGTTCCTCTCCTTCTTGCGACACGTGTGAAATAACAGCTCCGATCCCATATGCTGACGCATCACATGCTAGGCGGACAGGCAAGTTTGGATCGTAATGCACCATAACATCTGCTGAAGACACCATTGATTTGGCAAGCTGAAATGCTTCTTGGCATTCAATCGTCCAGTGCCATTTTTTGTTCTTCTGTTGAAGCTCGTACACTGGATGAAGAGCTGTAGCAAGGTTTGGGAGGAACCTAGAATAATAGTTTACCAGAACGATGAATGATCTCAACTGACTCAAATCGACAGGTACTGGGGCGTTCACAATAGCCGTCTTTATGATGACATGACCCAGGTACTGCACGCTGGCTTGAAAGAAGGAGCATTTATTCCTCTTTAAACGGATCCCGTTGTCCTCAAGTCTTTCCATGACCCTCTCTAGGTTTTGCAAATGTTCGTGGTCATCTCGGCTGGTCACCAAATTGTCGTCTTGATAGACCTGGACTCCTGGAAGGCCTTGAAAAATCTGTTCAATCGTGCGTTGAAAAATAGCTCCAGATGACGTCAAACCAAAGGGAAGACGATTGTAATGGTACAGGCCTTTCTGAGTGTTGATCGTAAGGAATGGACGTGACGACTCGTCTACAGGAAGTTGCTGATAAAGTCCAGTTTTGTAAACTTCTCTGCCCCAGACATGTTGGCATACATATCTTCTATCTTGGGCAGGGGATACTTGTCAACTACTAACGCCGGGTTTACTGCTGATTTGAAGTCTGCACATATACGGACGGATCCATCATGTTTCATCACAGGTACAATTGGACTAGCCCACTCCGCATGATCGACCTTGCTGGTGCCCCCTTGTCTCTCCAACCGGTCGATGTCTTCGTTCACTTTACTCTGTATGGCATATGGCACTGATCTAGCTTTCATGAATTTCGGCTCAGTTTCATCGACATTGATCTTCACCTTGATGCCTTTAACTTCTCCCATGTCATCATCAAATAAGATCTTATGTTTCTCAAGTAAGTTGTCGAGTTTTGCTGAGGTTTCAGTGTGTGATGTTCTGATGTGTTTGATTTCAGGCCAGTTGAGTGTGATGTGTTGCAGCCATGAACGACCAAAGAGTGCATGCGTGTGTATATTTGTGTCAACAACATACAGTGGTAACTTTTGTGACTGACCATTATACACTACATTTACATCTGCAATGCCCTGTGGCTTAATTTTTTCACCTGTGTATGTGCGTAATGTGAGGTCACACTCTAACAAAGCTACATTTGGGAACAGGTTATTATATACATTCAGTGGAACAATGCTCACAGCGGAGCCGGTGTCTAATTACATTTTCAGTTCCTTCCCTTCAATAGTAGGATTTACCCATATCACATCATCAAGTTTGTTCACCTATTATCTAATGCATTCATCACAAACACATCTTTATCCAGCTTACTGCCTGGAGTTTCATTTGGCACAATGCCTTGACTTTCACTTGGCACAATGCCTTGACCTTCACTTGGCACAATGCCTTGACCTTCACTTGGTCTAATGCCTCGACTTTCACTTGGCCTAATGCCTCGACTTTCACTTAGCATAATGCCTTGACTTTCACTTGGCATAATGCCTTGACTTTTACTTGGCATAATGCCTTGAGTTTCACTTGGCACAATGCCTTGAGTTTCACTTGGCACAATGCCTTGACTTTCACTTGGCATAATGCCTTGACTTTCACTTGGCATAATGACTTGACTTTCACTTGGCATAATGCCTTGACTTTTACCTGGCATAATGCCTTGACTTTCACTTGGCATAATGCCTTGACTTTCACTTGGCACAATGCCTTGACTTTCACTTGGCATAATGCCTTGACTTTCACTTGGCACAATGCCTTGACTTTCACTTGGCATAATGCCTTGACTTTCACATGGCATAATGCCTTGACTTTCACTTGGCATAATGCCTTGAGTTTCACTTGGCACAATGCCTTGAGTTTCACTTGGCATAAGGCCTTGATTAGTATTTTGGTTTTCACCAAAAACCATAGAAAGTTGATTCACAAAAATGTCATTGTTTGACTCCTCACTATCACAGTCATCTTCAACATAGTGAAATTTCTGCTGTTGTGGGGATTTTCCAGTTTTTGTCCATTTCTTGTAACCCTGGGTTCTTTGTTGTGTTTGTCCACTAGAATAACATGTGCGTTTGATGTGTCCCTTTTTACCACCCCCTCTGCAGGTTTCATCTTTGTACCAGCATTGATCCTTGTAGTGCGTAGTTCCACCACAACATGTACAAAGTTTGTCTCTGTGTTTTCCTTGCCCCTCTTTTTGATCTCGTTTGTAAAAACGGAAGCGTTCAGAAATGACAGATGGTCTGGGTGACAAATGTTCTGTTAAAACTCTCACTATGGCGTCAAAACTCATCTCAGATGGCTTGGTAGGAGATGCCAGTTGTTTCAATATTTTGTAGGTTTTGGAACCCATTAGACTAATCACAGCGGCTGCCTGCTTTTCAGGTTTCACGCCATTTGCCAAGAAGTATTAACTGAGTCGCTCAATATATGATGGCCAGTCCTCTTCAGTCTCGTTAAATACTTCTATGCGTCCAATAGTCGGCATTTTGCTTCAATTATTTGTCAAATGTATAACAAAACTGAGGAAAATGTACCGTACCGGTACTGCAAATTTGTCCGCCACGTGGATCCCTCCGGCTCCAAAACAACAGCAACACAGGTTGATGACAACACAGACTTCCTGGCTCGCTGTTTTTCTCGGTTTGTTTTGTTGCGATCGGAAAAGTAGTTAGACTCGATCGAAAATCCCCCTCGTCGCCAATTTGTAATGTATTAGGGATAGATGCTGGTGGATGATGATAGATTACCACCTATCAAATTACAACGTGACAACCATTTTTTGGTAGGAAACCGGAAGTGCTTTATTCAGCGGGAATGCCCCTTACGTATCACACCAACGAAGTCGCTTATGACAATAACAAATACATCACAGCAACAAAATAGTCTCATATGTGACCACTAAACTGATTGACTTGGTCCTTAGTTCAACGCATCATAAATCTCCCCCCTCCCCCCCCCCCGACCTCAGTCGGGAAATATAATAGTATTGTTGTTCTTCTTTACTAGAGGAGTAGAGGCCATTGTCTTCTGTTGTTTTTGGATAAAAACACTGATCCTATGAGACTGCAATTAACAAGTAATTATCCATGTTGGTGACTGAAATGCCCTGTTTTCTGGATTTTACCCTATATTTGCCTTATATTTTGGTCATTATATCCCTATATTTGCCCTATATTTTGACCATTATGTCCGTATATTTTGCCCTATATATTGACTATATGTCAGTGAGAGCCCTGCTATTCTTAACGGTAATAATTTGGAAATATGAATGGCAATTCAAATTTCAATTCAACCATTTTTTTATTTTTTTATTTATTGAACTTTGACAATACAGTCCGAGATGTCACACAGGTGAAAAACACCTATATGAGACAGTGACTCCCATAACAAATATAACAATATAAAAATATGCAAAGTAATTACAACATAAATATATAAATATGAATAAATATGGCTGCAACATTTTATATACAAAGCATTCAAATTCTTCGACACGCTGGGCAGTGACAGTGACTCACCCACGTGCACGAATGGTCAGATAAAAACTTCACTCTCAATAAATTATGAAAATGTTTCTTTAAATTTGCTTTAAAACTGGCAATGGAACAGAAGGGATAAAAGTCTTGAGGAATGTCGTTCAAAATATAGTAAATTCTGTTAAAAAATGAATAATCAAAAATGTGTGACGTTTCTGTTTTCCGAATTAGCAATCTTTATTTACACATTTACACATCATGATGTCAGCCTGCCATACTATGACAACATTAGTATCAACATGAATTCCAGCCCGATTATTTTTAGTCAAGTAGGGGTAGTGGTAAAGAATTCGAGCCAGGTGTAGTATTGTACTGACGTCAGTTCATTCATGCCAATCTATTCTCACGAACACGTGATCTCCTCTATTCCCATTGGCGGATTAAAACACATTCTAAAAAGGGCGGCGACAGTTTTTTTGGTGGGCAGAGTAATAAAATGAGGCTAGGATTTATTTTGGGGTATAATAAATAATAAACTTTATGGGCAATTTTGCGAAACTGCCTTACCGTAGAGTTCTGTATGATTGTTCCGTTCTCATTCCTCATGTGTCGCAACTCCGTTTCCCTGTAGATCAATGTGCATTTATTTGGCATTTATTTGGCATTTATTTATTTTATTAGGCATGGGTTAAATCGAGTCTTTAAAGTTTTGTGGTGACCAGTGTAACGAGGAGGCACAAGTTCCACCGTGAACTTAGACCTCAATACGAGGTATCAAGGTATCAAGGGTTAGTACAAGGAAACACAGTACAATTATATTACCATCCACTGTTGGCTCTGGGTAGGTTCGATCCTGCCGATCGGCATCATACCGATTGAGCTACGCACGCAACTCGTGAGTGAATGTCCTTGGAAGATATATTTAAACCTCGCACAGGGTTTCCGACAGCCATCAGAAAGGGGAGCAAACTATGTCCAAAATTCAAATTTGATAGTAAACAGTTTGTACGCATGGGTATAATGCATATGCATGAGACAGGGCCAAACAGTCGTTGAATATTCATCATGTGGACTGCATGGCGACTGCATGTGACCGATTGTGGATGTTGATTTCATTGAGGTGGGACTGTTCTAAGCAGTAGGGGTGTCAGGCTGTGCGTTGTGTGCATAAAGCCCAACTCACACTACGAACATTTTGTTGTATTAAAACAAAAACACTGTTAAGAACATGTTTTGTCTGCAGTGTGAGGTGCCCAGAAACACGAACATTTTGTTCGAGGGACATGTTCGTGAAATTAAACATGTTTGATTTTCGGAACACGTTTTTTTTCTCTCTCTCTCTCTCTCTTTTAAGCCCTGGACACACCACTGGACATTTATTACAGTATTTGTACCATGATTTTACATGGACTCACCCTTACACGTTTTCGTCCTCAAAACAGTTTTTGTCTTCAGTGTACGGTGATCGCGAACATTTGTCCGAACATTTACCAACAGTTATCCAATCAACTGGCAGCTGTCGGTCATGTGACGAAGCCGCTCTCACATGACACAACAAAATGGCTCCCATCACATGACCGGCAGCCTCGCTGCGTGATCGCGGCGACTGGCGGTCAAGAGAAAATGTTCGTAGTGTGAGGTTACCACGAACAAAAACACGAACAAACTGTTCTGTTATAATACAACAAAATGTTCGTAGTGTGAGTTGGGCTTTACATGACGTGTTTTATTTTGACCTGTACGTGGAGTACGTGTATTTGTGAATATTGGTATGTGGTGGATGTTGGATTTTTCTTTTTCTTTTTTTTTCTTTTTTCTCTCTCTTTTTTTTCTCTCTTTTTTTCTTTTTCTTTTGTGAAAGTTAATGCTGGTTGACGAGGTATTCTCTAACAGACAAGAAACACACAGCTGAGAAGAGTCGACATAAAACACGTGATAATACAGAACGACCGACATGATTCAATAAATAGGACAAGCATGAGTTATGGATAGTATACATTTGCATATTACACCAAGACGAAAATTTATTCCAACAATACAGGTAAATTGCCACGATAAACATTCGGGATCGTACAGAGTGGAAAGAATGACATGGAGAAATATTGTTTCGATCATTAACAAGGACAATGGCATGGTTTGACGTTCTTGACGACGAACGACGGAGGGACACGTACACTGCTGGAAGTTGTCAAAAATGCCTGACATGACGATGTCATTGACGAGGCTGTCCCTGTTATATGCAGAAGGAGTTGTCGATGGGCGTCATACATTCTCCTCCCAGTGCCGTATACGTAGGTTAGCCCAAGTGTTCCTCGTTGATGCTTCTTCAGCCTCCAGGACATTGCTGCGTACCTGACAAACAATATTCAGATGAAATGAATTAGCGGTCATTGTGTAAAGCAACAAAGGTGGGACAAGTAAGGCTCTGTTGGAGTCTTATCTGATGGAATTTTTGTGGCGGCGACAATACGGAAATGTTGCGTTCGCCAATATGCTTCGGCATATTGCGGATGTGTATCCCGTAGTTTAATGTGTCTATCAACTGTCATTGTAACAATGATGGAGTGGATGAATGTAATTCCCAAAAGTGTAGTCTATTTTTGATCCCCACTCCCCCCCCCCCCCTTTGTGACCCTCCTCCCTAATTTGGTATGGATGGTGGACTTCTCTGTTTTCATGTGACTGCATGATCACATGACCTTTCTTCAAAGAAAGTTTCCTGCACGCCGTTCACTGACCTGGGGCCTTATTCACAAACGTCACTTAAGTTACGGGCCTCTTAGTCATTTGCGGGGACGTTAAGAGCGATTTGCGAGAATGTTACGTGTGCACTAAGTGGTATTCACAAAACCACTCTTAAATGCCTCTTAAAATTACGAACGACTTAAAGTTACGGGCCTCTTTAAATCTGACGGTGGTGGGTAAATAAGTTAATATATTCCTATCATGGAACCTGAGAACAGCCTTTGTTACCACTAAAAATGTTATCAAACCACTTCACCATGTCCTTTGTGTAAGAAAGACTCAGGTCACGCATGAAAATTGGTTTGCGTTCTATTTTCTATATTCTTTTGTGATTGCGGGAAGAATTTGGTATGGTGGCCAATATCCGCCATTTAGTGTTGTCGTGTGGTGCTTCCGTGGTGGTGAGATGTCGTGTCGACATGCCGTCATATCGCATTGTCGTGCGTTTGTGTTGTCATGTCGTCATGTCGGAATTAATTTGTGTTGTCTTGCTGCCATACTATCGAATTTCCGGGTCACTATGATTCCACGCCGGTGTGCACTTGCCGTGTTATTGTGTAGCCCTTTTCCATGTCATCATGTTGACAAGCTTCTTTCAAAGATCAGGCCCATGGATATATCTGAGCATATTTGTTGGAATGTAACACGGCAATACCCCATTGCGACATCATTGTGACAAGACACGGCAACACAGCTGTACGACAACACGACAAAACGGCATGTCGACAAGACAACACAACCCAAGACATTGGGCATAGCAGCATGCTCGTGGAAACCTTCCTTCATCTCCTGTTGTACTTCAGCTCTTCGTGGAAAGCGAATGATGTCGGTGGCATGCCTGCACAAGGCACTCGACACACTTGCGACTATTCGCGACACAGAGGGTTGGCTGATACCATATAGGTCAGCATTCGCGAGTTGGAAATTGCCCGTTGCATAATAGCGCAGCGTACACAGCACTTGACCACTAGCTGGTATTGCCTGGGATCTTCTGGTGGGGTGTGTTATTTCACCATTAATCAGATCGATGACTTCCATAATCAAATTTCGTGGAATTCTATACCGTTGGATTAATTCAGAATCTCTTTCTAAAGGGTTTGTCCTATCCCTAAAGACCCTTTCACGACGGAAATTTCGGCCGTTCAACATCCCTTACAGTAGCAGAAACGCCATATCGAAACCCGTCTAACTAGTAATGTCATCCCCTCTTACTGCTAAGAGAGGTTTAAGGGAGCTCTAGAGCTCCCGTAACATAAGATACGATTTAAGAGGATGTTACGTGTTCTGTTAAGTTAAGAGCCGTTCGTGAATACCACCACTTTCGCAAAGTTGACTCTACGTGCGGCTTAAGTGTCTCTTTGGCCTTAAGAGTGCTTCGTGAATAAGGCCCCTGATTTGCGCCGTACGTGCAACTTCCCTAAAATGTCGGGCCGACAAAAGCCCCCTCACAAAACATACAGTGGTACCCCAACAACGATACAGTGGTGGGCATGGGGCGGCGATTTGTCCGAGATTATTTATTGCTCGACTGAGTGTTTGGAAGAAATGTTGCAATTTTGTCGATTACACATGTATTTACGGTGCGCGAACTCCGCGAAGATTGGTGTAATCGCCGACGCGGAGCATGGGAATGTGGACAGCAAAGGCCGTTTTGAAAATCCATTTTTTGGTCACATTACAATCATTTTGATGACATGTAGACAAGGTAGTGGCTCGCGGACAGGGTAGGGAATATTTGGGGAGGTTAAACGGTTGAATTTGTGCGAATTTAGGAAAACTTCATTCATGACTCCTTTTTAGGTCAACCCCATTCACAGGTTACTATGTTACTACTTCCCCCAAAGCTTCTGGGAGCCTCAGTATTGATGTGATTGCATAGCTGGGTATTGAATTCTATGCTAATAAACCTCTATTTTGTGATTGATCACAGGCTCTTTTGCGCCGAAATTCACTACCCAGTAATGAAAGAGTTTGGGATCGGAAACTGAAAAAACTCCCTAGATACAGCCCTGAAGATACGGTTTGTGTGATTTATGTACAGAAGATTATCCGGTTCCGTAAATTGTCCGGTTCCAGAAATTCGTAACAACCGACTTCGTTTTCGGAGAGAAAGACGCTGCTTCGGATCGGTGCATGCATGGCGATTAAAAGTTAATGTATTCCTCTTTTGAAAAGCGGTCCCAGTCCCGGCATGGCGGGTTTTGTATATCTTGTAACCCGCAGTAACTTTCACCTACCGTTAGCTGAGGGCAAAAAGCACGTGCTTCGCAATGTGTAATTTCAAGTTTGGCGCTCTGGCCTACGCGTGTCACACGTAAATATTCAATCGCAGTCTACTGGAAAGTATCGGCAACAACCCAGTAATCTATCGTAGAAAAAGTAAATTCATACCATTTCTTATTTTTTATTTATAACACTTTTATCAACTGCTTGTCGTTTAGCCGGTTCCGAAAACACGTAACTGAGTCCCGTCACATTTATCTTTTATGCCACTTCCATGCGTATAGTCGACCTAGACAACCGGCCGTTAAAAAAAATCGATGAAAACGAATTGTTTGCCAGGAAAAAATGTATATTTTCACTAGAAGCCAGTGAATAATTTCAGGATAATCGCAATAAAACTCTCCCAAAACGAAGGAGGGGGGGGGGGGTCAGCATCAGATCAGCATCAGCATCAAATGGAGACTGATGCGAAGAGGTTTCTCAAACTCGCAGATGTTGCAGTCTTAGTTCAGTCTTCAGAAAACTGATTTGTTCTCGTTATTCAGTCTTTGCGGAAGCCACAGGCGAGCCGCGACATAGTGTTCAGCCTTGGCCTCCAGTGCATGAGAAAGGGGGTGGTGCAGTCATTCCATGCAATTACGTAATAAAGATAAGGACGAGGTTCAGGATATCGGGAATACGATATTAGAGGCCCTGGATAAGATGCCTGAGAAGGAAGGCATGACAGTAATTTAACACACAAAAGCGTTGATATGACAATGTCACCAATGTTTTAGTAACACACTTTCGCGTTGTAGTAAATAACTGATGGAGTCGTGACGGATGTCTCTCACCCCACTGGTTCTCCGTAACCCACCTATGCGGCCAGTTGTGCCCTTTCTATACTACTCATCGCGCATGCGCAGTCGACCCATTGTACTGTAGGGTGCAAGCCTGGCCCAAGGGATCTCATGTAGTGAACACCCCATGTCTCTCACCCCACTGGTTCTCCCTGGCGCCTTGAATAATATATTCACTGTAAATATAAAGTGTCTTGAAATAAAATACTTTTTTGTTTCCACTTTAAAAACACTTGCGCCCATTAGTTTGTATCCGGTACTTAAAACACTTCTTTGCTCAAGACACTTGAAAAACACTAGTGTTTTGCTGAACACTGGTGTTTTGCGTAGGAACACTGGTGCTTTAGTTTAAGATACGAAATGCGTTTTTAAAGTGAGGATAGAAAAGTGTTTTATTTCAAGACACTTATTATTTAAAGAGTAGTGAGTAAAGCGGGTGAGGATGAGTAGGAGGAGTGGGACACACCACGGATTAAACTAGGGAGATAATTGTACAAAGTACCAGTATTTGTTTTTAAATCTTTGTATCATTCTGAAGTCAATTTTGGTGCATCTTCAAAACATGAAGGATTACGAGGAATACACATCAGACCAATATGTTTGTCTGGGTAGGCCTATTAAATATCACTCTCATCGACAAATGTGTTTGAGTCGTTAACTTAAGGAAATTAACAAGGTATTGCTTTTTACATGCAATGTAGGTGACCATTCTAAAATTAGGTAACCCGTTCATATGGCGTTATCTTCTTTGATGCTAAAATGTAAAAACGTGTTATGTAATTTTGGAATGGCCCTTAGAAGGTATATTTTCTTTGGCCTAATTGGCTAGCTGTTTTAATGGGAGGGGGAGGGGGGCTGGTGTAGCCCGACAAATCGGATATCTGGAAGAGGGAATAGCAGTGAATAATGCGAAATCAATGGGAACACACTTATTTATCAAGTTGAAGTGCTTTTATTACAATCACTACAGATATTCAGGCCCTCGAAATACAATCATGAATGGTATTTTTCATGGTTTGTACCAGTAACATTTATAACATAATACAAAATATATTGAATATCACAAGTTCGGTATAAAACAAAGAGGTACATTATACCAATGCAAACACATATTTTGAATGGCCTAGCCGATAGGAAGAGTATATCTGCATTGAGAATGGATTTCAGGCCAATGATGTCCATAGTGAAGAGCATAATTTCTGCTACCGTAAGATGTCCATATCTGACATTGTATAATTGGCTGAACAAATCACAATCACTTCTCAAATAGAATGTTTAGTTTTATTTAGTACTTTCAAAGTAGATTGGTTGGTTAAACAGATAATAAAATAGACTTGGCCTCATAGAGGGCGCTGTTTCCGAAACCGGAAGTCGTTATCGCAACCGGGCAAATTGGGTGCAACAACAACGGTAACTGGACGATCATATTCAATAACCTTTTGTGGAAATTGTTTATGCTCTGCAATAAAGGGGTGAATGCCGCATATTTTCATACCGAATAGATAACTCGGTCACGCTTGCTGTCGAGCCCAACAGTTGAAGACTGATTTCGTTTACGGAACCGGATAATCTTCTGTACCGCAGGAGCCGCGGAGCACATTTGAAAGTGGGGGGCTGAACTCTATACCGGCCATGTTAAATGTTGGACTGATGCTATCTAAGATAGGACTTACAACATTGCAGTCCCAAAAAGTGGAGCCATCCCCCCCCACGGCCTCTGTACCGTATATAATAGACTTCGTTTTCACGCGAGCGGTCTGCTTGGAGTACAGCATGCATGAAAGTGTAAATTTATGCAAATGCACAAGTGTGATAACAAGTTAATGACATAGAAACACAATGATTGACACAGATCCACCATTATCATTATTTGGGGGGGGAGGGTCGGCATAAGCTCGAGGTATGCAAACTGGTACAAAATGGGCTCTCATAATCACTTCCAAGGTACAGTAACATGTTCGGTGACAAAAAATAAAAGCATTATGTTGTACCAGTAATAAAATCAGAATAAAACAGTCAGGACAACCACAACATATGCCAGTAGTAGAGAGAAGACGGATAGGTTCAACTTTTCCAGGGAGGTAACTCTTGGTTCCCCTTTTTCCGCCAGGGGGCGCCACCAGTCCCGTATGACGTCACTTCCGGTCTGGGTGAATGGAGCGTGACCTGTGAACATGCCGTATGACGTCACTTCCGGTCTGGGTGAATGGCGCGTGACCTGTGAACATGATAGGATATGTACTGACCTGTCTGTGGGTTTTTTCCACAATGTCGTTCACCTCCGTGTCTTTTCGGTGAGGTCCGTGGGAACATGTACTGACCTGTCTGTGGGGTTTTTCCCACAATGTCGTTCACCTCCGTGTCTCTTCGGTCAGGTCCGTGTCTTTTCGGTGAGGTCCGTGGGAACATGATAGGAGATGTACTGACTTGTCTGTGGGGTTTTTCCACAATATCGTTCACCTCCGTGTCTCTTCGGTCAGGTCCGTGTCTCTTCGGTGAAGTCCGTGTTTTTACGGTGAGGTCCGTGAAGATGTCACGGAGGTGCCCGAAGAGGTCATCGAAGAGTCACGGGGGTCAACGAAAAGACACGGAGGTGACCGAAGACTCACGGAGGTCACCGAAAAGAGCCGAATGTCATCACCGAAGAGTCACGGAGGTCACCGAAAAGACACGGAGGTGACCGAAGACAAACGGAGGTCACCGAAAAGACCCGAATGTCACGAAAAAACGTATAAAATGGAAGTTTTTAGGGGGTTGCTGCAATCATTGGCCTGCCGAACGGAGCTACCTGACCAGCCTGCCTGACCAGCCTACCTGACCAGCCTGAACCACTCTGACGACAGGAGCTACTTGCCTGAGCCTCACTGCAGCATGAGACGTGGAGAAGATTTTCCAGGGGATCCAGGAGCGCCTCCGGCTGAAGTCTTGCCCAAAGACGAGCGTGTGAGTGAGATTTATCGACGTCACTGGACCACCATACGCCATTGTTTTCACCGTCACCGTCGTCTATTGGACTTGTATAACTTTCGACTGCAGGACGTATCTTTTTACCTATGCCGAGAACATTTTCACAGACCAGGTGACAGCGTTCAAGTTGAATATCACATTCGGCTACATCTTACGGCACAAAGAGACGGACCAGTTGCGGTATTTTTATCCCAGCAATAATACCTATGTGTTTGATCAACCCTTCACGGTGACGGATGCAATTTCTCTGGAGCCACTCATCGACCAACTGACTACGTTGGACCCGTTGGAATGGGCCCGGTTGCAACGCCCCAATACCAAATGGCTTGTGGAAATGGTGACGAACGTCACATTTTTCGTCACGAAAATGAGAGATCATCCTATCGGTGCTCCTGCCATTCTTCCGCCTTGGCTGCTTCGTCGAAAAGGACTGTATGCGTTAACGGGAAGCCCAAAGGGTCCCTAGAAAGACCGGAAATGTCTGTTTCGGTGTTTGGCCGTGCATTTGGACGAGTGTAATCCCCTGGCTTGTGAGAAAGTGGCCAATGGCTATTGGAGACAGTATTTACAGGAGCAAGACCTGGATGAGCGGCAGTTCCGGGGAGTCCCCTTTAAGTATTTTGATGTCGTGGAAACTCTGTTCAGCATCAATATCTTTGTATACCGATTACGATGCGAGGATGACATATTTGTGGCTGAATTGGTTCATCGCTCAACAGAACGGTATGCTTCTACGATGAAAGTCAATGTCTTCGACGACGGCGGGGTGAGTCATTTTTCCCTCATCAACGATATGAGCCTGTACGCCCAGTCCTACTGTTGTGTCCAATGCCATCGGGTGTTTGCCCACTCTGGGCACCTACATCAGCACGAAAAGATTTGTGACAACAGTGTGAAGCGCAAATTTCCTGGTGGCGTGTACCATAATACGCCTACTATTTTCCAAGAGCTGGCCGATGAGGGTCTTGTCATACCAGAAGAGGACCGTTATTTTCCCTACCGGGCGTGTTACGATTTCGAGGCCCTGTTGGAGCCCATGGATATGTTCTCAGCGAAAACGCAGTGAACGCAGCGCCATATTCCCCTCAGTGTGAGCATTTCCACCAACGTACCCGGCTAGGACTCTGCACCCGAATGTTTCGTGTCGTCGGGGGACTCCCATGAGTTGATTACCCGCATGATGGGTTATTTAGAGGAAGTCAGTGCGACCAGTACGGAATTGCTGGTGTCCAAGTTCCAGGACGTACTGGACCAACTGGACGACCGGATTCCTATACCCGGTGTATCGTTCAGCGACGATGAAGAGTCCGAGTCCGAGTCGGAGTCGGAGCCGGAACCCATTCAGTCGCAGGATGTACCTTTACCTAAACCGTATGCGGAGAAATTGAAAGCCCGCTTCCTACAATACCTAGGCCAGTTACCTGTGCTCGGCTTCAACTCGGGGCGATACGATCTTAACATGGTGAAGGAATTTCTCTACCCTTACTTGGCCCAGGCTAATACCATCAAGTCCGTCATCAAGAAGATTAATAATCATATGGCTCTCACTACCACATCACTCCATTTCCTGGATGTACGGAACTACTTAGCTCCCAATTATAGCTATGATCAGTGGGTGAAGGCGTATGACTGTGCACAAACCAAAGGGATGTTCCCTTACACGTATATATCGACGCTCGACCGCTTGGAGGAAACACAGTTACCACCCCGGGACGCGTTCTTTGACGATTTGAAGCAAGTGGAATGTTCGGAAGACACGTACCGGGAACTACAGCAGGTATGGAACGACCAACATATGCAGACCTTGCGAGATTTCCTGATATGGTATAATAACTTGGATGTGGTTCCTTTCCTCGAAGCGGCCGAGAAAATCGTTCAACTCTTTCGTCGTGAGATGCACGTCGACATATTCAAGGAGTGCTTGAGTTTACCGGGTCTGGCGCTTCGCCATCTCTTTCAAGATTGTCCTGCATACTTTTCTCTGATACAGCAAAGAGACGCGGACATGTATGATTGTCTAAAACAGAACATCGTGGGTGGGCCCAGTCTTATTTTTCACCGCTACCACGAGAAGGACGTCACCACTCTCCGCGGTGGGAAACCGTGTGCTAAGATCATCGGATTCGATGCCAATGCCCTGTACCTGTGGTCCCTTGCCCAGCCCATGCCCAGCGGTCATTATACGCGCTGGTTGGCGGAAGGTCAGCATTTCACACCGCAACGCACCCCCTACAAACATCTCGCCGACCAGTGGTTGGACTGGGAAGCCTATCGACGGGGAATTTCTATACGCCATCAGATCAACGCCACAGAGAAGCGCATAGGAGATCGTCGACTCCCCGTCGATGGGTTTGCCCTTGCGGGTAGAACACCGACCGTATTCCAGTTTTATGGATGCTATTGGCACGGCCACGAATGCCATTTCAGCGCTGGACGCTTCAACCAACGACGTGGGAAATCGGCGGAAGAATTACGGGAAGAAGTCCAGGAGAACGGCGATTACATCAAAGAGAGGGGATACCACCTCATCGAAATGTGGGAGTGTGAATTTCACACCATGTGCCAGGCCCTCCCACATTTACGCCGTTTCCTTAAAGCGCGCGAGTACCCTCTCAGTCGTTGGCGACTCCTGAGTCTGCCACAGATGTTCGACGCCATTCGTTCTGGAGACCTCTACGGCTTTGTGGAATGCGATCTGCATGTTCCCGACACTCTCAAGCCACTCTTCGCCCAGTGCCCACCTATTTTCAAGAACACACTTGTGGGTCGGGATGACATTGGAGACACCATGGGTGCCTATGCTGAGCAACACGACTGTTTGCCTCGACCTCGACGGATGTTGATTGGCAGTATGTGGGCAGAGAAAATCTTGCTGGGCACTCCGCTACTACAGTGGTACATCAGCCACGGCCTGGAAGTCACGCGCGTGTACCAAGTCTTACAGTACGTACCAAACGCCTGTTTTGCGGGGAATGCCGACATCGTGACGTCTGCCCGTCGTCAAGGTGATCAAGATCCGAGTAAGGCCATCATCGGTGAATCGTGGAAGCTCACGGGCAATGGCTATTATGGCAAAACGGTCACTAACCAAGATAAGCACATGAACGTGAACATCTGTACCACCCCGCAGGCCCGCAAAAAGGTGAATTCCCCTCTGTTTCGGTCCGTGGAGGTCATCGATGACGACACGTATGAAATCACTTTAGCCAAAAAGACTATCCGTTACAACCTGCCCCTCCAGATTGGATGTATGGTATACCAGGTGGCCAAGCTGAGGATGCTCCAGTTTTTGTATGATTTCATGGGTGTGTATTTTAATATGAGGCGGAACGGGACCAGTGGCTACCTCGACGTGACCATTACCAGTCCGACAAGCGGACGCCGGGCCTCTTCAAGTTGGAGTGGAGTGGCGATGCCATGATTGCTCTCTCCTCGAAGACGTATTACTGTTACGGTGGAGACCAAAATAAGTTTAGCTGCAAAAGGGTGAACCGGCGCGATCCGGCCATCGACAAAGCCTTGTACCTGAACGTGCTGCAAAGCCAGGCCAGTGCAAGTGGGACTAACAGAGGATTTCGGGTCGTGGACCACCAGATGCGGACGTACATCCAGAAACGAACGCCTTCACCTTCTTCTACCCCAAGCGGAAAGTCCTTCCCGATGGCATCAGTACCACTTACCTGGACTTGTGAAACTATGACATTTGATATACTTTTCATGATACGAGTTAAAACTATAACTGTAAAAATGTCAGAAGGGTCGCCAGTCCTAAGTGCAGGGCGTGGGTTCGAATCCCATGCTCTCACAGTTTTTACACACCACCTGTATTCTTTTGTACGTATTCTATACATTCTTTGTTCACTTGAATAAAAAAAGTCAAAAACATCACTTGTGTTTTTTCATGAGTTTTTTTATTGAACATCAATGAACGTCAGAACAACAACGTCATAACAAAAACAACGAGAACACACACATTGAATCAATTAAGACAACCAGAGAAATGGGGCATGCACATTAAAACGAGAGGCAGTCCAATCGTATACGAGTACATCACGGTCTTCGGCTTGAGAATAATCATCAAACATTTGTATGATCGTTTGCATAGAATGTCCTCTACTCCGGTGAGTGAGATAAAACACACAGTACTGTCCGCATACACTACTCAAGGGTCCTTGTAATCTTTTAGTATTCCAACGCCACACTGTAGGAGATACGTCCATGAACTTCACCAAATCGGGATGCAGGGGTGCAATTACAAGCGTCTAGTCCGTCATTCATAATCCAGCCGTCGTCCATTAGAGAATATCCGCGTCCATAATCCAAAGACCTATTCCATATTCCATATAACAGTATTAGCACCAAATTCAAACAGACAATCATAGTATACATAAACATAGGCTTGTTTCCTGCAAATGCATATTGGCTAAGATCACATTATGCCTTGTATATATACTGTGCGTATGGAGCTGTTTGTAACTTTGTTCACTGCTTAAGATGCTAGAACTAATAGCGAATATACGGAACAAAATTGTGATCCCTACTCGGCGTTGCTTTTGTTCTCTATAATTGAAGTAAAATGGTGTGTTCTGGTGAATTTTGACAGAATATTTAGACTTTGAAGATGATATTTAATGATGCTTCAAAATGAACTGAATTCTCCGTGTCATCTGTCGGTCTGTTTGTCTGTCTGTCTGTCGGTCTCTCTGTCTGCCCATCTTTCTTGTCATACCACATATGCAGCTGGTGATTGATCAGAAGCCTAATTAATGAAATTGATCGACCTTCACCTGTTTTATCTAGGTCAAATTTAGCATTAACAATATTTTTTAAAGGAGTGAAGATGGGCTCTCCAATTTCATCATACTTGTGCAAGTGCTGACGGACTAGAAGCCTATCCCAGTTGACTGAACCTATTTGTTCAAGGTTATATACTTTATATTATGATATAACATGAAATATAGCTAGGCATTCTAAATTGATACCACATATGCAACTGATGATGGACCTGAAGTTTATGAATATGACTGACGTTGACCTATTTTGTCAAGGTCAAAAGCTGTATGTTAAGTCACATGTTAACTGCCAACATACACTCCAAATCTAACATTGTCATCATTTTGTTGTGGCTGTGGTTGTCTTTCAGAACAATCTAGCGCATTTTGGATGTGTTCCAACAGCCTCAGCTTTCAACAGTGACTTAAAACCATGCTGTATCAGCTGAGCTGTTGAAACACCCTCTATTTCCTAGCTCTGACATACTGCATCACTGTCAAAATATGGGTACCATGACAGAGTGATAGATCACACAGCCAGTGAATGTTCCTGATTCACATTGAATGTCGTTATTGCCTAAGTAGTATTAGCAGCATTTTACAACAACAACAATTCGCTGACTTACAGTGAAAAATTATAGTGAAAGGCATTTATTTTTTGTTATTTTTCATTTTTATTTGCTGGCATTGTTTCAGATAGAATACAACAGCCTAATTCATACAATCAGGAATAAAAATGGGGCTAAACTCTTTATGTTCAAACTTCCATGAGAAATATAAAAGTGGCAGTTTGAAATTTTATTTTTATTCGATTTTTTAATGTCGGTGAGCTCATGAAACGCAAAATAAAGTTGGTGTTGCCTCACACTGGGTTTCGCTCATTGTAGAAGAAATCCCTTCTCAGAGGCATTTCACAAAAAGGCGGATTTCACGTACTGGGTAAATGTATTGCTTATCAATGGGAAAGGCCACTATTTGCATTGATTCACATAGATGCCCTCTAGTGTGGATGTTTGTATTTCATAGCGTATGACCCGTACATTAATTGCAGCTTGGAGAGGCCAAGATGACAAATACATTTACGGGGTATATGTTATATATATGCCATCCTATATTTCATATATCCAAAATAGCATGTTCACAGAGCAGAATATTTTAATATCAACTTATTTTCCATACAGCATGGAATGTAAAATAACCATTCATGGCAAGACTGCCTTAAATATTAATCAGATAATATTGTTTGACTACATTCAAGAGGTATGACAAAGCATTCGTATATATGGATATTTATTTAAATTTACCCTATCACTGAAATACAATGTCGAAGTTCCATCAATCGACTTCCTCCAAGAGGTATGTCTGATACTTGCTCATTATGATCTTAAACCCCATAAGAAGGTAATTCTTTTATATGGCAAATATTAAGATTTGACATCATGAAATGGTAATTCTGATACACGGCAAATATTAAGATTTCATCTAATTTCATCCAGAATGTAAAGGAAACCAAATGAAGCATTCTATGTTATTTCACCGTCTGATAAATATATGCATATTTCGCCGAAAGCGATTATTCAGTCTGACCCTTTCACTGATGATTATACGGGTATGCTGTTTTATGTTATATGGTCAGCAAATGTATGGCAGAACTGAACTTTTGCAACCAGTTTGGTATATATTGCAAATATATGCATATGTTAAGGAATGACTGTGCTGCAAACATATTGGAAATATTTTCATTTACCAACATTTTAAATTCCTTTGAATGTTGTCAATATTAATATTTCATTTTGCAAAATAATGCAAATTTGGAAATGTGCTATGGCTTTATTGTGTACCGGGGGTAGGGTACATATTTTAATTCAGATCAAACAACACGCTCTCGTGGATAGTGTGAGTGTGTGATACGTGGTATAACACGACAAGTGCAAGGGAAACTGTGTGGGGTTCCTTTGCGTATTTCATACAATAACAACCACAATGAATTGGTTAGAAAGCTCCACTTCTTGGCGATTTCCACTTCGTCGTTTCAGGAGTCACCCTGCAGCATACGATGGAAACGAGGAATCCGTGTAATATATTACAACGAATAAAATAAGCTACGTAGTTCGCTTGTAATATACATAACATCATATTATTACACATTCCAACGTTATATAATTTACAGAAAAATACAAAAGAAATAAAAATTCATACTGCATCAAATGCCTTGTCTCAAATTAGTCACAAATGCGGCCTAATTTACTATCCATATCCGAGTATCCCACACTCTGGATGGCGAAGAAATTGAATACAAATGTTTAAGTTGTCTCCTTGATGAAATTTACACATATTTCAATCTCTGTGCTCTTTTGGGACCCATATGAAACATGAACTAGATATGTAGTATCACTGATTTCGTGCTCACACAGCCACGACAGATCCCATTTCACTATTTCTGAAAAAATCCAACAGCATGCCGTTTCCTCACTCCAACGTGTCCAAACGCGAGAATTTTTTCTTGCCTATACTTTTCCTACAAGCAAAGTTAGTGAACTGATTCCAGTTGTACACTGTATGCATGGTTATGACCCATGCAGGTCATTCGTACTATTGTCTAGGCGAAAAGGTATGTACGTTGTGATTGGTTGACAAATAAGTAAGCCTGATAAACATAATATGATTAGAATCCTGATTGACAGACAGGTCGGGCCTGCATACAGCCGGCGACTTTTACAGTTATTAATCCCCCATACAACCGTCTTCCCAAGATACAATCTCGTGTCTAAAAGATAAACGGGAATATATTATTTGTCTATCGGATAAGCTAAGATGACGGCCACTTATCGGCATGTTTAACAAGTTATGCAAGCCAAAATAAATTAAATCCGAATGGGCGAAGTGCCCAATTTTCAACCATGCCCTGATATCTGTATCTTTATATCAGCCATGTCCAAGTGGAACAATAGAATGCAGTAGCTCCTACAAGAGAATGTTTAGACAATGATATTCCTGTGATTTCGGGTGCATTACATTTTAAATCAGAGACCGTACAATCACAATCACAGGTATAAATAATAATATAAAAAAAAAAAATATGCACGATTTACCGTTCTAAGAATTTAGCCTAAATCATATTTTGTCAACTTTTGAAAGCATGTCGTATATCGTTAGTACTGTACGGTCCACGTTGAAGAATAGGAATAAAAGTTAGTCTACTGAAGCTGACAAAGGAACTGCACGCCCCACTGCGTCAGTTTACAAAGCGTAAATCTCTGAGGATTTGTGGAGGAGGGAATGTGGAAAAGGAAATGTGGGTTGTAAATGAGGGTTGTATGACGTCACACCAAGAGCTTCAATATGACCCTCCGCCTTTATGAGGTAGTGTATACGGGTCCCCTCTACTCATCCGAAATTGGGATTTTCGCTTTACTCCCGAGTGCGCATGTGCAGTCTACAACCCAAACTTCTCCTTTAGCTGATACCATTTTAGTATAAAAAAATCTTCATACATTAGATCAAGTCTATTTGTCTAATATGTGATGTTAGTTTATTGGTAAATTTAGAAAAAGCGTTTTTTTTTTCAATCCCAATATGATTGACTGCGGCGACTGAATGCAAATGTGCATGGTGTATATCCGAATCCGTGATCTTATCCCCACAATACACTATCCCCTACGCGACATTTTCCCCACATGAAATGTCGTATTAAAATTTGGCGAAAAAAATCGTAAGCGAAAATTTGTCCGTCTGCGCATCAGAACGTATGTCCTGGTTGAGGGCGATATAATACTAGGATGCGTGCTCTTTTTCATAAATACACTAGACATATTCTAAACAAATGGCGTTTGTAATTACTCCATAAGACTTCAATCATTGATCTGAATTGTCTTTCATATTTTCATTAAAAAAGCAATTCACTTTCCATTTGTTCACTCGGCCTTTGAAGTCTTCGAACATCACATGTAGTCCTAGTTTTACATTACCCACCCCCCACCACCACCATGTAGTAGATAAAGATGATCTGGGACCCTATTGACCTACTTTTGTGATGTCACGTGGTGCTGACGTGATCTCAGAGGTCAAGGTCACTATAGTTCCGTCACGTGACCGGAAGTGACCCCTGGGGGCATGTATCCCTCCGCGGTGAAGCGGTTCTCCGCGATGATGGGTGCTATGTAGTATAATGTCTTACAAGATTGCTGTGTTTAGCCCTATGTTTGGTGCCTCGCTGTGATACCACTCTAAACACCAAAAACTGTTCATATATCATATATCAAAATGAATGTATCTATCTCAGGAACATTTTCATGCCAAAACATAGAACGTTCGAAAAAAAATTTGCATGACTGACCTGTCATTTCCACAACAACAACAACATCCAAATGTGATCTGATTTTCGACAATATACACCAAGTTCTCCTGACGGCTGAGGTATCCACTACGCAAATGAGATGTTTATATTCACTACGACTCTGTCAAGTAACTCCAGTAGCTTTAAAAAAAGTGGAAATTATATACCCATCGCCAGCTCGTTTTCAGTGTAATAAGTCGTCTGCTAAAGTGACAAAAATGGCACCATGTGCAGTCTACAACCCAAACTTCTCCTTTAGCTGATACCATTTTAGTATAAAAAAATCTTCATACATTAGATCAAGTCTATTTGTCTAATATGTGATGTTAGTTTATTGGTAAATTTAGAAAAAAGCGGGGTTTTTTCAACCCCAATATGGTTGACTGCGGCGACTGAATGCAAATGTGCATGGTGTATATCCGAATCCGTGATCTTATCCCCACAATACACTATCCCCTACGCGACATTTTCCCCACATGAAATGTCGTATTAAAATTTGGCGAAAAAAATCGTAAGCGAAAATTTGTCCGTCTGCGCATCAGAACGTATGTCCTGGTTGAGGGCGATATAATACTAGGATGCGTGCTCTTTTTCATAAATACACTAGACATATTCTAAACAAATGGCGTTTGTAATTACTCCATAAGACTTCAATCATTGATCTGAATTGTCTTTCATATTTTCATTAAAAAAGCAATTCACTTTCCATTTGTTCACTCGGCGTTTGAAGTCTTCGAACATCACACGTAGTCCTAGTTTTACATTACCCACCCCCCACCACCACCATGTAGTAGATAAAGATGATCTGGGACCCTATTGACCTACTTTTGTGATGTCACGTGGTGCTGACGTGATCTCAGAGGTCAAGTTCCGTCACGTGACCGGAAGTGACCCCTGGGGGCATGTATCCCTCCGCGGTGAAGCGGTTCTCCGCGATGATGGGTGCTATGTAGTATAATGTCTTACAAGATTGCTGTGTTTAGCCCTATGTTTGGTGCCTCGCTGTGATACCACTCTAAACACCAAAAACTGTTCATATATCATATATCAAAATGAATGTATCTATCTCAGGAACATTTTCATGCCAAAACATAGAACGTTCGGAAAAAAAATTGCATGACTGACCTGTCATTTCCACAACAACAACAACATCCAAATGTGATCTGATTTTCGACAATATACACCAAGTTCTCCTGACGGCTGAGGTATCCACTACGCAAATGAGATGTTTATATTCACTACGACTCTGTCAAGTAACTCCAGTAGCTTTAAAAAAAGTGGGAATTATATACCCATCGCCAGCTCGTTTTCAGTGTAATAAGTCGTCTGCTAAAGTGACAAAAATGGCACCTATAGGATACCCTCGTTCCCATGTGCATGATGTCGTCATCAATTTATCACTAAATTCCATATTTTTTTCCTAAATTCATCCATTCTGATTTTCTATCAATCTTTAGGCTGAATTTATATCAACACAATCTAAAAAAATGGCATTTTCAATTTTACATGTCTGTTCTGGGGGGAATCCCACTGGGTGACCCATACACCAATGGGAAACTCCCTCGTTTTTAGTACGAAACAGTGACATGCCACCTGATGCGGTCCGGCGGTGATGCAGTTGCGGGGAGAAGCTTCCGCCGACAGAAAGTAGTCCTGAGACTTCAAATACGCGGGGGAGATTCTCCGGGAATCTCCGGGAATGCCCGATCATCTCCGGCAATGTCCGGCCATCTCCGGGAGAATATAAGGGTCATTAAGTCAAAGCATCAATGGAATGCATGGAACAGGGTCCCCAACAATATCGCCAGTACTGTGCCTAGCATAAATGGCAAGTGGGGAACCCTCGTCATAGCCATACAGTGGAAGAAGAGAAAGGGTCCCAGCGGGACTCGAACCCTGGTTGCTCTCTCCAGAAGCAGACACGTTATCCACTACGCCACGAGTCACCCCATACTAGGCAAGGTTGAAAATATATCTACCAGAGGGCAGTCCAATCGGGAACCCACGCTGGACATGTGCGGTATGCAATGTTTAACCTAATGGGAAACCCACACATGCTCATTTGCGGTATGGGTTGTGGGATCTTTTTTCGTTTTTTTCGTCTCACCACGTAGAACACGATGGGCTGGGTCTCGAAGCTAAGCGGTGATTTTTTTTTTAAAGTCTGTGCGCATGCGCACTGGGCAAGTAGCGCTGGGGTGGACGTTTTGGGGTTGAGGTGGACCCCTAGTGGTCCGATTGGGTCGAGTGAGGCATCAGTGTGAAGCACTCGTGAGGGAGCATACGACTGGATGAGTGTGACGTGGGACTGACGTCATTCTGCGCATGTGCAGTAGAGAAAGTGTATTAGAATGGACGTTTTGGGGTCTAAGCGGACCCATATTGGTCCGATTGGGCCGTATGATGTGTCATCGTGAAGCATTCGCGATGGTCCATCCGACTGGACTAGTGTGTCGTCCGTTTTTAACATTTTGTGCATGCGCAGACGGAATTGTGGGAAAAGGGCAATGGAAGGGACGTTTTGGGGTCGAGGTGGACCACTCTTTGTCCGAATGGGTCGAGTGAGGCATCAATGTGAAGCTCTCGTGGGGGAGCGTCCAACTGGTGGGTGCGACGTGAAACTGACGTCCGAATGGGTCGCCAAGAGCCACCAATCTTGGTACACTTAACCTAGGAGATAATACCTGCATGATGGTACCATTAGTTCCACGATCCGTCGCAAGGCGGCGAATGGCTAACTAAAATTTCAATAAGTAAACTGGGCTGGTAGACACTTCAGGGCCCTGGCATGGATGGGGCGGGGGTATTTGTTTAGAGAAGTTCAACTACCATGGGCACGATGCACAACAATTCAGAAGCAGAATAAAACAAAGAGTCTCGTTCAATTAATCGATGCACTTCGAGAAGTCCCAAGAAATTTGTCGGCTGAAACCGGGAGGGCAGAAGCCCTGGTGGCGTGTCCCGGTTTTGTCCTGATTCTGTCTCGATTGAAATGTTCCAGTTTTCTAGATGGATAAAAAAAATTACCGATAATCTCGAAGGATGTCTCCGTCTCAATAAGCAGTGTTTCGTTATCGTTGATTTGACCGTTTCTTAGCTTCCCAGACGATCAGATTGATGTGCGTGTACCATGCGTTGGCATCGCTCATCGAATACACATATGCCAGCCCAAAATATAATCCCGACAACGGCAAGTAACTGGAATTGTGATTTGTGTGAGTTCCATGCCTATATTATTTAGTGGGGTACGATTGTTCTCAAGTTAATTCGCTGTGTACCTATTTTTGCCAACTTCCCGAAGGCAGATACCTCGCCCAATGCATCAAATCCGAACGCTCCCTCAGTAGTAGGTAAAAGCCATTTCAGACATAGTTTCACCCGGATGTAGAGGTCATTTGGGGAGGATTTGAGGAGGAGAGGTCAAGTGCAGTATAGTTCCGGCAGAATCACCAAAAGCTACCTCCAGCACAGGACAGTTCCAATTGTTGGAGGGAATGTATTCAAAATGTATTCATCCGCGGTGATGCGGTCTGGCAGCGGTTTTGGCGGTGATTCGGTCGCGGGAAAAAGCTTCCGCGGAGAAAAAGTAGTCCCTGGATAAAATGGTCCGATGGGGTCGAGTGAGGTATCAAAGTGAAGCATTCGTGAAGGGGCATCTGATGGGCTGGGTGTGGGGTTGAAATATCGGCATTCTGCGCATGCGCGGTGGCCCAAGGGTATAGAAATAGACGTGTTGCGAGCTAGGGGAGTCCCTAATGGGCCGATGGAGTTGTATGAGGTATCAATGTGAAGCATTCGTGAAGGGGCATCTGGTGGGCTGGGTGTGGGGTTGAATTAGGGTCATTCTGCGCATGCGCGGTGGCCCAAGGGTATGGAAATAGACGTTTTGGAGCTAGGTGAGCCCCTAATGGGCCGATGGGATCGTATGAGGTATCCATGTGAAGCATTCGTGAAGAGACATCAGATGGGCTGGGTGTGGGGTTGAACTATCGCCATTCTGCGCATGCGCGGTGGCCCAAGGGTATGAAAATAGACGTTTTGGGATCTAGGGGAGCCCCTAATGGGCCGATGGAGTTGTATGAGGTATCCATGTGAAGCCTAGGTGAAGGGGCATCTGATGGGTTGGGTGTGCGGTAGGAATATCATTCTGCGCATGCGCAGACGCAATGCGGAGTTCTCGTCCAATCAGAAGCGAGTATTTCAAATCCGTCGCAGAGCTCTCGTCCAATCAGAAGCGAGTATTTTGACCCGGTGCATTATGGGACATATCCAAGATGGCGGCACGTATGTTCAAGATGGCGGCACATCCGGTGTCGAAAACTGGCCATTTCGTCGGAATGTGGTCCCCTAGTGTCGAAAACTGGACCCTGTATGGGTCCCGCTAGACGTTTTGGAGCTAGGAGAGCCACTAGTGGTCCAAGGGGGTCGAGTGAGGTATCAATGTGAAGCCTATGTGAGGGGACATCTGACGGGCTGGGTGTGGGGTTGACATATCGTCACTCTGCGCATGCGCGGTGGCCAAAGGGTATGGAAATAGACGTGTTGGGGTGTAGGTGGGCCACTAGTGGGTCGATGGGATCGAGTGAGGTATCCATGTGAAGCCTAGGTGAGGGAGTTACACTAGGGTGTCGTATCCATTCTGCTGCGCAGGTCACGTGGGGGTTGTGACGTCACTTCCGGGTTTCACCTCCAAACATAGAAGAGTTCCAAATGTTTCCCCTTACACGTCCGTATGTTCAACCTCCGGGGTGTTTCCCGCCCCGGGCCCCCAGCGTGCGCGCGCGCGCGCGGGTTCTCCGGCCGCAGCGCGCGCACGCGCGTCATCACCGGCAGTGCGTGCACGCGCGGGTCAAAAGGCCAAAGGTCACATCCAGGTCAAAAGGTCTTTCTTTCGGCAAGGTTCGGAGAATACATAGAACTTATAGTCATAAACTTAATCTATAGGTGTTGGACGGGTCTTCACTCACTGTCTTCCTTTACACGCACCTCAATGAAATGCCCGCTCCAAACCTAGACCAAAACACGTACTTGGTCTGTGGGCTGATTTCATTGGCTCTCTATTTTACTATAGTGCTCTTGCATTCTAACATTGATGGGTTACATTTTGGCTCCATCCTACACCACTGATTTCAGTTTGACTGAATCTCCACATTGGGCATTTATGCATTATGAATAAAACACACAAGACAGGGTTTTTTGGTGAGATCTCATTTTTTTATTCAGTGAACAACAACAACGTGAGAACAACCACGTGAAAACTGAAGCCCAGAACAGGGGGCTTGTACATTGAAAGAACTGAAGCCCAGAACAGGGGGCTTGTAAACTTAAGCCCAGAACAGCGGGCGTGTGTACATTGAAAGAACTTAAGCCCAGAACGGGGCTTGTACATTGAAATGATGGGCGGCCCAGTCATATACGAGTACATCGCGGTCCTCGGCCTTGGGGTACTCGTCAAACATCTGTACGATGGTAGATAAGGGTCTTCCCCGGCATCGATGGTACAGGTAAAACAAGCAATATTGTCCGAACACGCTACTGGTCAGCCTTTGCAACGTTTGACTGCTCCAACACCACGTCTCTGTGCCTTGATCCATGAAGTCTGTTAAATCGGGATGGAGGGGTGGCAGGCCGTACGGGTCAAAGTATTCGCCCTGCTGTTCTGTCAAGTACACGGCCACCCAATGTTCACCGGGCCGATCCCATCGGGTCCGTGTTGAGAACGTAAGCAGCAGGATACACACGGTCTAATGGGAACACATCTCGGGCGAACACCCCTTGAAAGACCATACGTGTCTCTGGGTCATTCTCCAGCACGGTGGTTATCTGGTCTGTATCCATGTTAGGTGGAGAAGTCACACAGCACGTTGCGCGCCTTGTCCACTTGAATGATGTTGTCAAACTCGGCGTAGCAGATCACATTGACGGTGCTCCGGAGGGCTCGTAGAAAGTGGATTTCCAACCGTAAATTGCCTTGCTTGGCCAGGGCCAGCTGATGGTCGTTCTCTAAGGTGGGGGTCAGATCGAAACAGAACAACGTGTATCCGTTCCCGTAGTCCTCCCGACTGATGAAATTCCCTTCGTCCTGGTTGATTTGACCGGTGGCTGTAAACAGGCTCTGATAGGCTCGAATGAAATTCGCGCGCCCAAAGTTCGGTGTTAAGGCCGTGGCTGGCACCTGTTGTCCATCCACATGCAGGGCCACAAAATTGATGCCGAAATGTTTAAAGTCAAACGGATTCTCTGGGTAGGCTCCACTGAAACTGGTATTTTCCACACAGGCCAGGATCAATCGCTTGGGTAGTTCCCCCAGGAACAGGTTTTCTTTGTTGGCGCTCATATTTCCAGCAGACACAGAGAACACTTTGGTTTGCACACGTCGGATAGGGTACTGGGCTGGTTTTGTTTCCAAGGCTTTCATGTGTCCCAATTGAACGGCTGGATTCGGTTTCACTTTTCGGACATACAGGACTGCGTCTTCGATGACAATCTTATAGTCAGCTACATGCGCCTCTACGTTAGTGGCCATCAAGGCGAAGGTCGGAGGCGCCCGTATCAGTCGGATTTTGATGGGGATCTTGTTCAAGAGGTATCGGTCTTGCATGAACATGTCTGCGTGCAGTCGACCGATCATATCCACCGAGACGCCGTTCGCGGTCAAAGCCTTCCGTTTGCTATATCCCGTATTGTCGTTCTCTGCGCCCATGTGCTCGGCTTTGTCCTGGTAGAATAAAGCGGCTGTCAGTTGAGATTTTTTAGCCTCTCGCCCATGCGACAACAGCGTCTCGATGTAGGCTCGATAGGGGTACGTGTTGGTCGAGTCACTGATGAGTTTGTCGCTGAGAAATATATCCACCTGTTGAAACATCGAGTGCAGCCAGAGATTCGTCGGGCCCACCGTTGCTTGGTCGGCGATTCTGGTGCCATCTCCATTGACGATCTTGGCTTTCACATACAAGTATGTATGGGCTAAATCCACATAGGCCGTATCCGCATTACTGATGGTGAACTCGATGGGCCCTGTTGCGTTGATGCTGGACAGCGGGAGATGCTCCACCCATAATCCTTGTTCGGCACTGGTCTGTGTGGGCGGGACGGTCCACAAATCAAATTCACTGTTGGTGGAGGGGCAGGACTCGGCGTGGATCAAGGACATGTTTTAAGAAAAGATATCCCGGGTCTTCGATGTGCGTCGTCGCTGGGTCGGTCGTCGACTGGTGCGTGGTCTCGGTGGGGCAGCTCTTTTATTCCCTACGGTGCGTTGTGCTTTGGCCACCAAGACGCCTCCCGCTTCTTTGGCCCGCCGTTTCAAGGCTTCTTTGGGTGCCGTACCCCCCAAGACATCACCGGCCACTTGCAGTCCACTGCGTACCGCTTGTTTGCCGATTGCTTTCACCCCACGCGTCACCAAGGGCAGGAACGTTTTGACGATGCTCCCGATTATGTTCCCCAGTCCATGTCCAAGTTGCATGCGTGCACCACTAAAAACCGGAAAGCCACCCCCGGCCTGTTGGGCATAATAATCTATATAGCTGCGTGCATCGCACTCGTAAGGCACCTTCATTATGCAAAGTGGGGAGCACGTGCTTGTCGAAAATGAAGTGTCACCACCACTTTCGCGCGTTCGAATGCCACCGGTCGTCCCGTGTCATCTCTTATATCCACCGTGATCGTGTTGATGTGTGTTTGTCGTACGGGCAGGTAGAGCATGTGGGTGAAACTGTGGGTGACTTGATCTCCATACAACTTTTTAATGGGCACCACCCGTAACAGAGGTGTGTTGATATCGCCCACGATGTGGTTGTCCACCACGTCCGAGTAGACGTAGAGTCCGTACATACCCGAATTCATATCCATCGGGATCTCGCCTTGGTGGGCGGTGGGACCAGCGAACGTCCGTAGATCGAAACCCAGCATTTGCTGTAGGATAGGACTCAGTACGACACTCGCGTTGGCGGTGACGATAAGCTGTGCCTTGTCGTTGTGTGCGTTCTAATCGAAGTTCACGTGATTCTTGAAGGGATAGGCTTTGATGGGTTTTGAAGTATTCGTGACCTCCCGTAGAGCCTTATAATGCAACAGTCTTGACAGCCCACCCATGAACTCCTTGGGAGTATCGTATTGGCCTTCGGGGAGGGTGAGTCGGGTGTCTTTTCCTTCGTAGGTCACCTCGTACCACACTTCATTGGCTCGCACGTTGTACCACGAGTAAGGGTATTGGATATCCACGAGGCCACATTCCCATCGTCCAGGTAAATGCAACGGTTGCGGTAACTGGGTCACGTACTTGGCCACGGTGTTGTCAGGAAACACATCCAGCGAACTGTTACTGGGTAGGGTGAGGTAAAACATGGCGACTGAGCTGTCCTGCTGCTGCTGATGGTTTTAATAGGTGTTCCAGGCCTTGGGTGGTTGTGTCCGGCGTCGTGTTCGTCGCGTTGACTTGCTACGTGTCACGGCTCTGGAGATGGGGGGTGTCCTGATCAAGCGTGGTTTTTTAAAGGTTTGAAAAGAAGGTGCCCGTTGTGGTGGTGGAGTTTTGGGGGGTGACTCCGGTTCCCATTCGGATTCCCAAGGTTGTGGAATCTGTCGTGGTGCACGACTCGGCGTTTGCTGGGTTCGCTGCATAAAGGCCCAGCGGTGGGGGTTCCCCACCAATTCCTGTGGTACATGCATGTCTTTCAAGCCTTGAGCAAAGACCTCCCATCCTCGAGGATCCGTGTGCGATCTGCGTTTACGCATCAGGTCATTCACTAAATCCGTCATGTGGGTCCCGGGGACCACCTGATTCTGTACCAGGAGTTCGCCTTTATCATTCCAAGTCATGTTAGGATTCTGTTTCATCCGTTGTAATACCAGACCAGCTTGTTTCTTGAACGATGCAGGTACACTCTTCAGCACTTCGTCTTCCACCCACTGTGGGGATGTGGGTGCTACACCTGGTAATGGCGGCTGTTGGAGGGGTGCTGAGGTCGGCGGTGTGTCACGTGGTGGTGGTGGTGGTGGTGGGGTAGAGAGGGTTTTGTATTGGTCCATGAACGTCATGTACCGTTGAAGCATCTCATTGTACCGTTGTACTTTCTCACTGTCGCTTAACCCCGGTCTCTGTAAGATCTATTGCATAACTCCATCGAGGGTGTTTATGGTCTTCACCGTAGGTGGGAGAGGGTAGGCCGATTGGAGGTTTTGAAGGAACCGTGGTTCGACGAGGACCATTTTTTTCGTGTGGTTCATTGTCGGCCGAAGAGTCCACCCAATACTGGACCCAACACGGAAGCGGCCAACGGTACTAAGATGGCCCCGAGAAAGCCGCCTTTCTGTAACACCTTTTTCTTTTGTGTTTGTGGGACCCGCTTATGGACTAGGGTTCGGAGACCTGTCTTATGCTTGGCCAACTTGGTCTTCTGAGCCGGAGTCAGTGGTACGTTGCCTTTTAACAGGTTGTACCCGATCTCGCACAGACAGCGTACAAGGTCAGGGTCCGCACCGCGTACAATGGTTCGGACCAACTCGGGTGGGGCCGTCTTCAATACACGGAGCGTGGGAGCGTGCTTCCGTACTCGCGCGGACATCATGTACAACTAATGCCAGAACCCACAACTCTGCCCTTTTTATCTACCTCAGAGACAAAGTCAACCCTGCTGTGGTATTCATTCTTTTTATCATCTCCATCATCAAACACACACACTCCAGCTGGGGGCGCCACTGTGGGTGTGTTTACATTATTTTTGCAAGTACACGTGGTGGGCCTCTCCGGGAAAGATTCCGGTCCGTAGTCGAAGGTGATCGGGGGTGGCTTGCTTGAGGTCGAAGAGCATATACCCGTGCTGAGGGGTTGTGGCATCTTTAAAGGCTTCCAACGCAAACGGTGTGAGGCCGGGATATATCTGTCTCGCCAGGTGTAGCAGTTGAGTGGTATCTCTCGGGTTTTTGAAGACCACCAGGTAGTGGGCATTTAAGCTGATGTTCCGATGTTCTTTGTTTTTACTGAACAGATTCTGCACAATGTAGATGATGCTGAGCCGTCGATGGTCACTGCCTTTGGTAAAGAGTTGGGTGATCCGCGCATCCGTCTCCGCCATGAGATCATCCAGAACCACCAAGGTGTCGGGTTCCAAATCGGCCAGGTTGGGTAGGCCTTCCACGAACGTGATGTGGGGCATTGCTGCATACGCTGCCTGCCATTCTCCATAACACCACACGACTCGGGCAATGGGTGGGGTGATCATGCTGTCGGCGTGTTGAAGGAGCTTCCGGACGAAGTGCGTTTTGCCGGAGCCCGTCGGTCCTGCGATGAGACACGTGAAGGGATGCTGCCACCGAGGGTCCGTGGTTCGAGGTGTATCCGCTGTCGTGGTAACCCGCTCTTGTAAATTTCGTACGAGTGAACTGGAGTGGTGGTGGGTACAACGTCGGTCGTCGTTGTCTGTACACTGCGAGTGATGATGATGATGGGGGTGGGTACAACGTCGGTCGTCGTTGTCTGTTCACTGTGATGGATGCAATCCGGTGGGTTTTCAGACGTAGTGGGTGTACTTGGTGTAAATGTTGAGCTTGGTGTGGAGCTCGACGTGGCTTGTACACGGGGTGTGGTGGTGGTGGTGACTGGGCTCGATAAGGGGTTGACTGGTGCTCTCTGTAGACCGGTTTCACTGGAGGCTGGTGTTCTCAATTGGTTAAGTAACGTGCTGACATAGGCTACGTCGTAAAACACACATCCGTACAACACACTCAGCAGGGTTGGCACTATCACCACAAAGCCCACTTGCGCTTTGCGCGTTTTGGGAGACGCTGTGTTCAGAGGCAGCTGCTGTTTGTCCATAGCACTGTGGTCGGACGTGGAATGAAGGAGGACGGTAGTGGTGTCTGGCTTTATAGTCGTTTCACCTGGTTGGCAGCGACCCAGGAATTGAAGGAACTGGGCCAGCCTTGCCATTTGACGAAATGAAATAGTTTGCCACGTCGACGTTCCGTTTTCAAAATCTGCTCCACCGTGTAGTAGTCTTGCTGTGTTTTTACGACAGGCTGTAATTCCATCTCGTAAAACGTCCCTAGCAACGGTTCCCCTTGAAGATCTTCCAGTTCATAGACTCGCTGCTGTTGGGGTAGGCGCCGTTTAATCAGGAAGTGCTCATCGCTCCAGTTGGGCAAGTAACTTTTCTCAAATTGACCTTTGACTTTACTGATCCGTACAGGGTCCCCGACCTTGTACACCGCCTTCGGCGTTCGCTGCGATGGCCTGGGGTACAACACACGCCGGACTGCGTTGGGTCACGGTAATGGGCGCTCTCTCTATACTCCGGTGATAGGCTCGATTGTAACCCCTCACCAGTTTCGGGAGAACATCGATGTACCGCCTTGTATTCTTATAGGTGAAATATTTATACATGCGGCCTTTGAATGTCCTGTTGAACCTTTCCACCACGGAAGCCTTGGTCTCGTTGTACGTATGGAAGAAAAACACCTTCTGGGCTTTCAGAAACTGTTGGAACGGTCTGTTGAGGAATTCCGTGCCTTCGTCGGTTTGCAAATACAAAGGTTTGCGCCCGGTCTTGAAGATGTCTTTGAACGCCGCTATGAGATTCGCCCCCGTTTTCGTCCGGATGGGTACCACCCACGCATACTTGGATAGGATATCGATGCACGTCAAGATATACCGATTCCCATCGTTGTGTTTGGCAAAGGCGCTCATATCGACCAAATCCGCTTGCCACTGGGCATCTATTCCTCCCACGATGACCCGGTTCCGTAGAAAATGGCGACGGACAGATCGATGTAAGGTATAGGTGTCTTGTTTTCTTAACCAATCTCGGACTTGGGCACGTTGTATCCCCTGGGGTTTGGCCGCTCGATAGAGAGCCGACAATGCACTATAGGCCGCCGGACTGTCGGGACTGTAGTATAAGTTATCCAACACCTTCTCCCAGCGCTTCATGGTGACAAATGATGATGGACCCTGGCTCTATCGTTTATTTATAACGGGTATATCTTGGGCCGGAGTTTCTTTCTGATTTTCTTCGTTGGCTTTCACAGTGTCCATGGTAAATGACCAGTCCAACTCGTCTGATGACCGCTTGATAAGCACTTGATCCACATCTACCACGGCATCTTCCAATGCAGACCATAGATCAGGGTGAAGGGTAAAATGCACTGTACCCCCATCTAGCCGAGCCAATTGAGCAAAGAAAGGGCCGCGTCGGATGTACACATCGTGACACAAGTGGATGAGGTCGCCGTCCAGTTCACCAGACAACACCCGTTTGAATTTGGTCCAGCCCTCCGGGACAGACGAATGTGGGCCGGGCACGGTTGTGTAGGGTCTGCATCACAGATGTCTCCCACCTCCTCCATGATATCGACCTTATCCGCATAAACGTGCAGGAAAACCTCGGGGGTCAAGCTGAGATACGCCAGTATTATATGCTCCGTCATGGTCAGTACGTGAATGGTACCAGATTTGACTGTCTCTCGTATTTATAGGGAGAACCCCGTGAGATCAAAGGATCAGGTGGTCATGTCACTGGGCTGACTGAGTCTAGCCGGGTAATCAATGGCATCGTCGTCGAGTTCATGGCTAGACAGTTGTTCATTGGGTTCTGCCGCTGCTTCTCTCAGGGCACGAGCCCACTCCAACTCGTCTGATGACCGCTCGTCCGGTGTAAACAGCTGGTCCACGATAGGCACCACTTTCTCGAAGGCTATCCACAGATCGGGGTCTAGGGTGAAGCTTCGCGTAGGATCTTGGTAGCGGCCCAGGCGTGGGAAGAAGGGTCCACGGTATACGTAGATGGCATTGTCTATGTGGATGACGTGGCCATCGAGCTCGCCGCTCAACACCCGTTTAAATTTGGTCCAGCCGTCACGGTGTAGCGTAACCGTATTCGATACGGTCTCAGCGGGCGACCAGCAAACATCTCCACGGTCTTCCACGAGGGTGACTTTATCTTCATAGACGTGTAACCCCACCCGGGGTGTAAGGGGCAGGATGGCTCGTAGGACGGGTGACATGCTTGCTCCAATGACGATCGTTGAATGACATACACTGTGTCTGACCCTCGTATTTATAGTCCCACTGTCAATACCACAGCGCCAGGGTCAATAGGGCACAGACTATTGTGAGGCCAACCAGCCGTCGCTGGTTCCGGCGTGAGCGCTCGTGGTCCATAGCCCGAGCATCAAGGATGGCTGTCATAGTCCAGTAGTGGTGAGTGATGGCACACCTCTCCATCGAGTGCACTCTGTCGAGGACCGCTTCTGTGAACTCGTTCAGGATCTGGCGTCGCCCCTCGTTGTCGTCGCCATCTGCGAACATGGACCGAACCACTGCTCGGTAACCCGTGAGTGAATTCACCGCGGTGGCATGCTGTAAAATGCGAGTCGCATAGGGCTGGATCTCCGCCATGGCTCTGCAACCGTAGAAATGAAGGTGTGGGATCCAGAGAGACGTGGTTTATAGACCAGGTCACACATGCGCGCCTAGCTCTACGGGTGTAGTCCGTGATACGCACTATTCTGATGGGTTAGTCCAAAAAAGAGAGCAACAACAACAACACAGATTACAGATCAATCCTTTTATTATGCGTGAATAACCTGTGAACATCATAGAAATGCATGTACTGACCTGTCTGTGGAGTTTTCCACAATGGCGGTCACCTTCCGCCATTAGCCGCCATTAGCCGCCATTTTCCCACAATGGCGGCCACCTTCCGCCATTAGCCGCCATTATCCGCCATTTTTCAACAATGGCGGTCAGACAAGTCTGGACATGTCCAAAGGTCACGCTCCATTCACCCAAACCGGAAGTGACGTCATTTTTACATCCGGGCACTTCGCGTCTGCGCCTGCATTGAGGTATGTATGAGGGTCTTCATGCGCACGCGCGCAATGCGGCTCAGTCGTACACCAGTACACCAGTCTTGATCCTCGACTTGGGTTAGAGTGTGCTAAAAATAGATTACCAGCTAGCGTGCTATAACAGGGAAGCGGCCTTGCCGTTTCATCAGACACTCTGTCAACCACCAAGATGTTCACTTGCACAACTTGCCAGAAGCAGTTTGCTCGTCTAGATAATTTACGACGCCACGAGGCCTCCACTCACAACGATGCACGGTATACTTGTATAACCTGCGCACGGTCATTTAATCGGGAAGATCAGTTAATGCGCCACGAACGTTCAATTCATGGGCCACCCAAGCGTCCATGCGAAGATTGTGGTCAACTCTTCAAACGACGCAGTCAGTTGCTGCGACACCAACGGTTGATTCATGCCCCGGTACAGAGTCATACGCCTGACAACATCGAACATTTTCTGGGCGATTCCACCAAGATGTTCACTTGCACAACTTGTCAGAGGCAGTTTACTCGTCTAGATAATTTACGACGCCACGAGGCCTCCACCCACAACGATGCACGGTATACTTGTATAACCTGCGCAGGGTCATTTAATCGGGAGGATCAGTTACTGCGCCACGAACGTTCAATTCATGGGCGACGCAAGCGTCCATGCGAGGATTGTGGTCAACTCTTCAAATGACGCAGTCAGTTAAGACGGCATCAGCGTTTGATTCATGGTCCGTCTCTACGGTTTGAGCGACAACTTCCGACTGAAGAGGAGCCGCTGAAGGTCAGACCCAGTGAAGATAAGCCCGGGGAGACGAACGCCAATGGTGATGCGATGAAGGAGAGCACACCTATACCCACAGTTCAGAAGAGCCTGGATATCCAGCCGGACCCCAGCGTTACGGTTTCGAGTCATACGCCTGACAACATCGAACATTTTCTGGGCGATCTCTTACAGGACAACCATCCAGTGAGTGACATCGATCGGCGCCATTGGTCCATGACACGGCACTGTTTCCACCCTCATGGCCCTATTCAAGATATTTACAATTTTCCACTGACCAACCGTGGAAGCCATCTTCAAAGATCAAACTACGGCCTTCAAATTGAATGTCGCTTTCGGGTACATCTTACGTCACAAAAAGACGGACCAGTTACGGTATTATTATCCCGGCAATAATATCTATGCGTCTGACCAGCCGTTCACCATCATTAACCGGAGGTTACTAGAGACGATGCTGGAGATACTGGACACCGTGGATGCCTTGAGATGGGCACATCGTCAACGCCCCAACATACAATGGGTGGTAGAGAGGGTAACCAATATCACGTTTTTCCTGACCAAGCTGACCGACCACCGCCATCGGTTGAATGCGTCACCTGCGCACTGATGAATACCATAACATGCCGCACATACTCTCTATGTCTACATGCTGATCGTTGACTTGAGCTCAGTAAACACTTGTACCTAATGTGACGTTACGTTAAATAATAAAACATGGTGTTTGATATTTCAATTTGTTTTGCTGTGAACATGCTAAACATACCCAGGGCGGCTCCCCCAGCCTGGGTATGATGTAACATTGGGGATAATAAAATATATAAACATTGCTGAACTTGTTGTTATTCACGACAACCGCTAATTGGAACTCTTCTATGTTTGGAGGTGAAACCCGGAAGTGACGTCACAACCCCCACGTGACCTGCGCAGCAGAATGGATACGACACCCTAGTGAAACTCCCTCACCTAGGCTTCACATGGATACCTCACTCGATCCCATCGACCCACTAGTGGCCCACCTACACCCCAACACGTCTATTTCCATACCCTTTGGCCACCGCGCATGCGCAGTGTGACGATATGTCAACCCCACACCCAGCCCATCAGATGTCCCCTCACATAGGCTTCACATTGATACCTCACTCGACCCCATTGGACCACTAGTGGCTCCCCTAGCTCCAAAACGTCTAGCGGGACCCATACAGGGTCCAGTTTTCGACACTAGGTGACCACATTCCGACGAAATGGCCAGTTTTCGACACCGGATGTGCCGCCATCTTGAACATACGTGCCGCCATCTTGGATATGTCCCATAATGCACCGGGTCAAAATACTCGCTTCTGATTGGACGAGAGCTCTGCGACGGTTTTGAAATACTCGCTTCTGATTGGACGAGAGCTCCGCATTGCGTCTGCGCATGCGCAGAATGATATTCCTACCGCACACCCAACCCATCAGATGCCCCTTCACCTAGGTTTCACATGGATACCTCATACAACTCCATCGGCCCATTAGGGGCTCCCCTAGATCCCAAAACGTCTATTTTCATACCCTTGGGCCACCGCGCATGCGCAGAATGCCGATAGTTCAACCCCACACCCAGCCCATCTGATGTCCCTTCACGAATGCTTCACATGGATACCTCATACGATCCCATCGGCCCATTAGGGGCTCCCCTAGCTCCAAAACGTCTATTTCCATACCCTTGGGCCACCGCGCATGCGCAGAATGACCCTAATTCAACCCCACACCCAGCTCATCAGATGCCCCTTCACGAATGCTTCACATTGATACCTCATACAACTCCATCGGCCCATTAGCAGGGCCTGATCCAGGCCGTTTTTGAACCCGTTATAACGGGTTTGGGCGCCATGAGTTTGGGCGCCCAAATGAGAAAAAAAAAAAAAAAAAAAAAAAAAAAAAAATTTGTTAGCAAATTCCCTCTGAACAGGCTGAAACCTATATTAATGCAATTACTATTGCCAAATATGAAGTTATCAGGCTGTATTTAGACCATTCAATACTCCCACAGCTTCCATGGGCTTCGACAGTCCCACATCGCGGCCTATTTCACTATAACTTATCACACTCTGCGCCAGGTAAGGGTGCCCAAACTAAAAGTCTAGATCAGGCCCTGATTAGGGACTCCCCTAGCTCGCAACACGTCTATTTCTATACCCTTGGGCCACCGCGCATGCGCAGAATGCCGATATTTCAACCCCACACCCAGCCCATCAGATGCCCCTTCACGAATGCTTCACTTTGATACCTCACTCGACCCCATCGGACCATTTTATCTAGGGACTACTATTTCTCCGCGGAAACTTTTTCCCGCGACCGAATCACCGCCAAAACCGCTGCCAGACCGCATCACCGCGGATGAATACATTCTGAATACATTCCCTCCAACAATTAGAACTCTCCTGTGCTGGAGGTAGCTTTTGGTGATTCTGCCGGAACTATACTGCACTTGACCTCTCCTCCTCAAATCCTCCCCAAATGACCTCTACATCCGGATGAAACTATGTCTGAAATGGCTTTTACCTACTACTTCCCTCTCTGTCTTTCTCTCTCTCACGCTCTCTCTCTATTTAGAGTATATTAATTTTAAACTAGGGAGATATTTTTTGTCATTTAGAAACTATTACATAGCCACCATTCTTTGGGCTGATAGGTAAAAAAAATAAGTTCATTTCTGTAATCTGTAATTATAGAAAAAGGAACAGTAATTTTTGTTTTAAGAACAACTGAAAACTATAACATGTCGCGACTTACGCTTTCCTAGAAGAGGCTAGCGGAAATACTGACAATCGGAACCAGAGGTGTGGATCTGTGACAAACCATCGGCTTGGAACAACAGTTTTTTTTTCCTATTAAGAACAAAACTGAAACAACAATATAGTCACATTATAGTATAGATTGCTGATTTCGAGTGTGTCTAGTTTTCAAATTAACAAAATAACGGGTTTTTTAGTGAATAGGGGATATTAATTTGTTTATTTATTAACTTAGTGATTTTCGGAGCCCATCAAAGTCCCCCCCCCCCCCTCTTCAACAATATATACAAATACATTCATGAAGATAACAGCATATATACACAATATAATAAAAACAGTTGAAATGTAAATGAAAACAAAGGTACATATAGTATACACAAAAGATAGTTAAAATACTATCATATGTAGCTGATAAATAAGGAAGATAAGATAAATAATTTTAAAAATACAGATGATATCATCAGGTGTAGCATGAACATAAGACTAATAATGTGCTAAGATATACATGTGTAAAATAACAATATCAAGAGATATGAGCTGGCATCAGAAATAAGTAACTGGGCTGGTAGACACCCTTGCAAGTGGATTAGAGCCACCACACTTGGTACACATAAACTTACATGATGGTACCGTTAGTTCCACGATCCACCGCTAGGGTGCGAATAGTGAACTGGCAACTGGGCTGGTAGGCACCCAGATAAGATAAATAATGTACTAAGGTATACATGTGTAAAATAACAACATCAAGAAAATAAAAGGGTGGTACGTGCGGTTCGATGTAACAGGTGCCAGTGAGATGAAATGTGAACATTTTATGTCTATAAAGCCATGGAACATCTTATAACAACTGACTAGTCTATAGCATTAATTGGTTGTTCTCTGCTTTAGTGTAGCCCACTCTTTTGTAACAATCTATCACAATCAGTGTTGTAATTACCAGTTAGGCGTTTGGCCGCTCTTTTTTGTATATTTTCTAAGTTGTTCAGATTTATTTTGATAAAGAACACACAGTCGATCCATATTCTAAAGTGGATCATATAAAAGATTGGTAGGCCAATCTGAGGTATTTTCTGAGGTAAAAAAATTTCGCAACATACCTAACAACCGATTTTACTTTTTACTGACATATTCTATGTGTTTATCCCATGTCAGCTTTTCAGAGATTGTATACCATGTTAAATTTCACAGGGTGGAGCTTCTAATACATTCCTCCCGAGTGAGTACTGTCGTTTATTTCTTTGTATAGACATATGCCGTCTGCATAGGGGCGCATTCTACAGGCCAAATTGTCGTTGCTATAGGTGATAAACAGCAACGGTCCAAGTGTTTTCTTCGTGGCTCTGCCGAAACATTGCACAACAAAATTCAAGTCTAGACGCTGTCGTATAATTGTTATCAATACAGAATTTCTCCCATTCTGTTACACAGATCGAGGAACATAGTGAATTCTTAAAGTACACTTAAAGAATGTATTTTAATGCGCATTATATACCTGGGCATATATATATATCTCATATAAATTGATTCATATTCGAACAATATTCGAAATAAATAGGTCAACACTGAATAATAATGCGCCAGCTTATACAATTTCCAATGGTGATGTTTCTTTCCCATACATAACGTGCAGAGAAATTGCTCTGTCAGAGCATACTACAGACCTCTATGTAGAATTACATATTAAATGATTAATTTACAATCTGATTCATTATCCTTCTTATTAATGCATATATGTATTCGCAGAGAAGAATTTTGTTACCATAGAGAAGCAATCTATATTACAAACATGTACTACAAGCTGTTTTCCATTGTATATACCACCGTTTCAAGGCATGCGCAAAATTAGATGAAATAAACAGAAAAATGTAAAAATTACGACATATCTGATGTGGCCGATTTCTTGAATTACCATGATACTCTGCTCTAGATTGTAGAAATAGACTGAGATTAACTAGAATTGATCAACTATACACTGAGACAGTTTTATCTCTCACATGTGTTCCGATGAAGAATTCATTTTCATCCAAAACCCCCATCTTTTTTTGCCATTTCTACCATGGTAAACATGAAAAACAAGGCTAAAAATTAAATTGGTCACCATCACCGGTAACTCATAATCACTATATATTGGACTATCAATTAAAATCAGTTTGTCTTGTTCTTCTCTGGGGAGGGGTATATCCTATTTTATCTCTTTTTTGATCCCGGTCGCTCGACCAAAGTATCACCCTCATCACAGGGGTCCAACTGACCCCTGACCGCAGTCGAATGCACTAGCACAGTTCCGAAGAATATTAGACAACTTTTCGGTGTCTCCGGAGCTGATTGAAACAGTCTACTGGCGAAGCTGACGTTTCGATTGGTCAATTCTCGATGAGAATAGGGGACCTTCCATACAGCACAGTGATTTAGGGGGAGAGGCAACTGAGTGACAAACCGTTGTTTTATTCGTTAACTAGCTTGAAATACCGGAAAGGCTGCCATAACATGTACCTTTATAGCCCATCTAGAACAATTAACTGGAACACGGCGCTTTGGTTTTCGTTCAGCGACAAAGCTGTACAGTCGACATATGATCGCCTAACAAGCTGTCACCCCTACACAGTTAGTAATAGCATCCATTGCATCACACACTACGGCAGTTCCATACGCATGGACTATATTCATGCGAAACTCAAACAAAAATCAACAACATAAACTCGTTATCAGTGAATCGGGGATATTTTGTTAATGAATAATGAGGCTATTACAGTGATAGAAGAAGGTTTGTTTTGGCGGAGTAATCTCAATCTGAGAGCTTGTTTGGAGTTGCTATAGTATATGCGTATACTAGTTAGGCGTTTGGCCGCTCTTTTTTGTATATTTTCTAAGTTGTTCAGATTTATTTTGATAAAGAACACACAGTCGATCCATATTCTAAAGTGGATCATATAAAAGATTGGTAGGCCAATCTGAGGTATTTTCTGAGGTAAAAAAAATTCGCAACATACCTAACAACCGATTTTACTTTTTACTGACATATTCTATGTGTTTATCCCATGTCAGCTTTTCAGAGATTGTATACCATGTTAAATTTCACAGGGTGGAGCTTCTAATACATTCCTCCCGAGTGAGTACTGTCGTTAATAGCATCCATTGCATCACACACTACGGCAGTTCCATACGCATGGACTATATTCATGCGAAACTCAAACAAAAATCAACAACATAAACTCGTTATCAGTGAATCGGGGATATTTTGTTAATGAATAATGAGGCTATTACAGTGATAGAAGAAGGTTTGTATATATGCGTATACTAGTTTGGTAGCTCTGAACCACACATAATATATCTACCCACCCAGTTACCTGTTTGTTACGATGCCGATTACCTATTCGCCCCCACCGCCCAGCAGTGGATTGTGCAACTAACGGTACCATCATGTGGGTAGTAGTAGTATAACCGCATTACGAGTCAACTTGACCTACTTTTTTGTTCCCCCCGGTGGCGGAGTGTGGAGGAACTTGGAGGTCACGGGAGGGGATTCCCCAGTGGGGGTTTCCCAATGACGATCACGTCATCAAGGCATGTCTAGACTTGTTCTGGGTTGTACAGTTCTGCCATACGGAGGATGGGTACTAGTATTTCAAATAAATTAATTAATTAATTAATTAATTTTAATTAATTACTTGTAAAATGGCGGTGTTTTTAGACGGCGCAAGGGAGCAAACGAGGCGGTGGGGACGTCACGGGGAGAAAAAAACCCTCACATTACCCTCAAAAAAACCTCTAAGCCATATAATAATAATAAACATAATCTATAGGTGTTGTACCATGTTAATAGGATCAGTCTAGCATCTGTACAACCCTAGGGTCGAGTGTTTATTGTCCCGTGTATCTCCGCAAGAAAACAACAAACAAAATGGCGGCTCCAGGATGGTGTGGGGATGCCCTTTCCATATCACGGCGTCGATCGTAGCGCCATCTGCACACATTGACGCAAGGGAGACAACTCGTGTGGACCAACCGTGTGGAAATAGCCGTGTTGGAGCTAGGGGAGCCACTAATGGACCAATGGGGTCGAGTGAGGTATCAAAGTGAAGCTTAGGTGAAGGGGCATCTAATGGGCTGGGTGTGGGATTGAAATATCGGCATTCTGCGCATGCGCGCTGGCCCAAGGGTATGAAAATAGACGTTTTGGAGCTAGGGGAGCCCCTGATGGTCCAATGGGATCGAGTGAGGTATTAAAGTGAAGCATTCGTGAAGGGGCATCTGATGGGCTGGGTGTGGGGTTGAAGTATCGGCATTCTGCGCATGCGCGGTGGCCGAAGGGTATGGAAATAGCCGTGTTGGAGCTAGGGGAGCCACAAATGGTCCAATGGGATCGAGTGAGGTATCAAAGTGAAGCATTCGTGAAGGGGCATCTGATGGGCTGGGTGTGGGGTTGAAGTATCGGCATTCTGCGCATGCGCGGTGGCCGAAGGGTATGGAAATAGCCGTGTTGGAGCTAGGGGAGTTACTACTGGCCCAGTGGGGTCGAGTGAGGTATCAATGTGAAGCCTATGTGAAGGGGCATCTGATCTAGTGGGGTTGAAATAGCGGCATTCTGCGCATGCGCGGTGGCCCAAGGGTATGGAAATAGACGTTTTGGAGCTGAAACTATTGGTCCAGTGGGGTCGAGTGAGGTATCAAAGTGAAGCTATGTGAAGGGGCATCTCACTGGACTAGTGGGGTTGAATAGCGCATTCTGCGCATGCGCGGTGGCCCAAGGGTATGGAAATAGCCGTGTTGGAGCTAGGGGAGCCAAAATGGGATGGAGTGAGGTATCAAAGTGAAGCATTCGTGAAGGGGCATCTGACTGGACTAGTGGGTGTGAACTAGCGTCATTCTGCGCATGCGCGGTGGTCAAAGGATATGAAACTAGCCGTTTTGGAGCTAGGGGAGCCTCTAATGGTCCAATGGGGTCGAGTGAGGTATCAAAGTGAAGCATTCGTGAAGGGGCATCTGATGGGTTGGGTGTGCGGTAGGAATATCATTCTGCGCATGCGCAGTCGCAATGCGGAGCTCTCGTCCAATCAGAAGCGAGTATTTCAAATCTGTCACAGAGCTCTCAGCCAATCAGAAGCGAGCATTTTGACCCGGTGCATTATGGGCCATATCCAAGATGGCGGCACGTATGTTCAAGTTGGCGGCACATCCGGTGTCGAAAACTGGCCATTTCTTCGGGATGTGGTCACCTAGTGTCGAAAACTGGACCCTGTATGGGTCCCGCTAGCGCCTTGACGCCATGATATAGACCGGAGAGAGAAAACAAGGATGACACATGAGGGAACAACAACAACAACAGAGACCGCCATTTGCATCTGTCCTATTCGTTCCTGTCCGTTAGATGTATTCTTGTCCAATCAGAAGTCGCCATTTCAGAGAGTTCCTTCTTCGGTCATGTTCATTCTGAACCGTTTATTCTAATCATCGTCGGACAGGCCTGGATATTCTTCGGGCAGCATGTCCTGAAACAGTTGCTTGCGCATTCTGATCGCATTTTCCAGGGCCTCTGTGGATGGTAGCCCCATAGCCTCTTCCAAGTGACGCTTGGTCTTCATGATGGACCTGTGCGTGGGGTCCCCTTTCATTTCAAGCGGTAGTAAGGTATACTGTTCATAGATCGCCATGGCTGTTTTCCTGATGCGGGGCGCATTTGGGTGTACGTCTGTTGTAAATTATCCTCTCCGGCGTCCTCGATCGCTTCAGCGTGAGTATTGATAGCTGCTGTCACAATACGATCCCAGAAGGTAGGTTTTGCCTCACTTTTCTGGGATGTAGGCTGACTCTCTGAGGTCAAGCTCTCCATATCAGTAGATATACTGTCAGCAATCTTGGATTCGGTATCAGTCGATGCACTCTCATCAATCTCTGTATCAGTATCTGCCTCAACGGGCTCCTCGGCGTCTTCAATCCCATGTATATTTTTCTCGTGTCGCATCATATCGTAATGTCTGGTGAACGTGCGTTCACACTCAGAACAAGTATAAGCCATGTTGACGGTTGAACGTCGACTGTGCGTGTTTTGAGAATACGCTCGCTTTTATAGACAGTAACGGTCATCAACGCTTAGCTCAACGCTTCAACGCCCTGGTGAATTAGCTCAGAAGCTCTGATTTCATGGAATTGACATCAATTCATCGAAATGCAGTGACGCCCGTCAACGCCCGTCGTTACGCCTTAACGCTCGTCTCAACGCTTTAACACACTTTCTTAACGCTTTAACGACGTTTAATGATGCGTTCGAACAAACGTTTCTTTTGTGCTATTGCTCTCACATACGCCGCTTTCCAGTTCATGCCTGAGGTTTTCAACATCGACGCTGTTCTTTCAATTTCCATATGGACTGGATCCTTATCCAACAATTTCATATGGGTCAGTAAGTCGACATACTGCTGACGTAAAGCCCGTCGTAGTCTGGGTGCCAATCTGTTATGGGCTAAAATTGCAGCTTCCTCTTTCGAATACCCTTTGCGTTGAAACTTGTTTCCTGTGGTCTCCAAAATCTCGCCCATCTCGGCGTCCATACTTTCTTTGAACAAATCCTTCCATAGCCTCGAGTTCACATTATGTTCTTCAACCTCGGGTTGGGCCTTCACGGTTGGGTGATATTCCGGGACTGGTGATATGAAGAAGGCCCGCTGTACGGGGGTGGGTTGCTGCGTCACCAAATGTGGACTCGGTGGATGGTGTAGGGGCTGTGGTGATTCCTCGCCGGGTAGCAGGTGGGTCGTCAGCCGGCGATCTTCGGGGGTATGGGCTTTTAAATCTACGAACAGGTAGCCGTACGGACGACTTGTCGCTTCTTGAAACGCCTGCATGAAATGGTCGATGTTCTGAGGATAAATTCGACTACCAAACACACGAATTTGTGCTCTGTCGATGGGGCTGGAGAACAACACAAAGTATTGGCAGTTCAAGGCAATATCTCTGGACGCCTTCTCTTGAGGAAAGAGATTCTGGGTCAAACAGATGACGGACAGATTGCGATGATGGGACCCTTTGGTGAATAGGTCGGCGATTTTCGAATTGTCCTTGGCCGCACTCATCAGATCATCGAGCACTACCACGTTGGTCTGCTCGGGGTCAAAGTAATACGGTTCGTCTATGTCATGAGGAATCCCTGGGACGAAACTCACATTCTGTAATCGCGTAGTTTCGTAGGCGGGCCGCCATTGGCTATAACACCAAACAACACGTCTCTGAGCTGGGGTTGCCACACCTTCCTCTAAGAACTTCATTACCCAGGACGTCTTTCCACATGCCGTAGGGCCGCTCACCGTCATCGTGTAGGGATGCTCTACTGCACTTGCTGGACCTATAGCGGGACTCGGTGGTGTTTCTTGGTTGTGTTTGCCTTGAATGCGCCTGATCATACTATCGCGACGAGAGAAGGTTCTCTGACAGAACGTACACGTACACGACATGTTGATCTGTCGACCAATACATAAGGACTGATGAGGGACACATGTTCATTCTTATATGTACAGACACCACCACCACACACTACCACACACACACACACACACACACACACACACCACCACCACCACCACCACCACCACCGCCACCACTGGGCGTTGACGGGCGTCAACGCCCGGTGGTGGTGGTGGTGGGAACTTCCGTGTGGCAGAGCTCTTGGATCGGAGCTCTTGGAGCTCAAAGCCTGTGGAGCTCAGATCTCGTAAGTGACATTTGCATACGAACTCTGTGAGGTCACTTCCGCTTCCGTTCA
>JAVTVY010026810.1:0-10698 GCA_036873755.1 Hanleya hanleyi | reverse complement strand
TATCGTCGAAACCACTGCTTTGAAAATTATCTACGTATGCCGCCAAATTGATTGAATTTTAAAAAATTCTGACGGATTTCATATTGAATTTGATGCTCAACAGTCATGTTAGTCGAACAGACCGTCAGCAAGGTCGGAAGAAAATGGAGGCAAAACTTCGCCCGGTACTCAACGGGCACATTTGTATAAATCGCCACATGCGAATATACGACCAGTTTTCACATTATTTTGTACTAATACAATTTTTGAGTTTCTGGGAACAAATTTAATTCGTAAATCAAGTTATTGCTAGAAACTTTACGAAAAAACGAATAGGGGACACAACTCTGACAAGACCACATTCTTCCAAAGAGGGCGCTTTTTACGAAGGTGACTGAATGAGACGATCAGAAACTTCCAGGAAGATACGAGGGTTGCCAGCGAGAAATTACATATACAAAACAGCAGACAACACAAAATTTTGGGTAGTGTTTTAATAAATAAATGAATGAAAACAACAACCAGACATTGACACCATTGGTTTTATTTACCCACCACCCATAGAATCCATTTCTTTATTAAACCTACCACCCACAGAACTGGATTTCATTTTAACACGACCACCCATAGAAAAAAAAAAGGCTTGCCATCCGCCCCCCCCATGCCTTTTTTTCTGGAATAGCCCTAAGCAAAAACTGAATTCAAGAAAATTCATTATCTCCCCTTTCTGAAGTTTTGTGAGTTATGCCCCCTGGTGTGACAGGAGTCACAGCTTGTTTCCATATGATGTATATTTGGCACATTACAGTACTTTTAACTTAAAAGAATGAAGTGCCCTTCATTTTATGGAACCTGAAAGTTTTGCAGTGTTACTGAATTTATGTGTTCCAAATCTATTTTCAACTTGTGATTTGCTTTTGAATTCCTTGACGTCAAACCAGCAATATTGCAGTATATGGGGGATGCCCCCGTGTCTGATCGAGTGGACGATCGAGATTTTGTTAGTGCTACTATCATAGAACCTGCCATCAGGAATGTAAGTATACACCTCTCCCTCATTAGAGCATGGTTTGGTTTCATGTGGGTTTCAGAAAAAGTACCATTTCTATCATGTCCAATAATGTTTTTACATGTAGTTGTCTGCTAACAACATTGTATAGTAATTCCCATAATAACATGGCAGTGTGATAACGTCACAGGACCTACGATATAGGGTAGGCATTAGAACATGTTTTTGCCAATTTCGAGGTTATTAGGTCACCTAAGTAGGTCAACTCAGAACTTGTTGGTAACAGTCCCCTAATTATGCATGTTCATGCCAAAAATCAAGGTTCTAATGTCAATGGTTCTCCTTCTTTTGCCAGAAAAAGGATACAGATGGACTGACTCATTCACTAACTCACTCAATACCGGACATTTTGTAAATGAGAGCCTACTTCGTAGGAATTTAATCACAAGAAGTAAAACGATCCGCCAGCAAGTCTGGGGGTGATCAAATTTATTAGAAGTTGACAGAATGTTCCAAAATCAGGCAAGGGTAATCAAAGTTAATAGAACAACTGAACGACTTTTGTGCCTCAACCTTTGGGGATGATTGGATTCTAATAGGGTGACTGAATTCTGACAATAGCGGGTCAATGTACTACAATGTACTTCCTGTCTTCAATGGATGGATGCAGCTGTAATACATTTTTTTGTAATTCTGAAAAACACTGAGAAAAAAGGACTGTCTTCACTCTTACGTGCTGAACTGGGATGAGAAGTGTTAAAATGTCCAAGATGGGTTATTTCCCTGAAACATGCAATAAGTAAAGGGAAGCAATTTTGTCTGTCACAACAAATGGCATGGGGCGAAGGATTAAATGGGGGCCGGACTATGAATTATTGGTTAGAAACATGTGGAGCAATAGGATTGGACCTAAAATGGTTCTTCTTTATGAAATACGAGGCTAATGAAGTGAACACGTATTGAATATGGATACGAATTATTGAGAGTCCGGTCTAGCACTTTCGACAGAGGATACAAGATAAAATAATTTATCCTTACAAAAGACCTCCTATTCATGGGTAATAGTTACTTTTCTCTTGAATTGCCTGGTGCTAAGAGGTCGTGACTCGTCATACCACTGTGTTCCACATAAAGATGGATCCAGAACATCATAGTAGGATGGTAATGCATGCATTGCTTTATGAGGTGCCATATACCAGAGCACAAGAATCCTGCCCCCACCCCATGCATGCCCTCTAAATCTCTATTGTATAATTTTTTCCATGACCAGTATAATGACAAAGTTAGGCCAATCCTCCATGTAAGAGTCGTAAGTTCAAGCAGAACAATAGTCTTTCTGGGTACAATAATGCATTAAGACATTATTAAGACGTCATAAAACAGATCACCCAGAACCCTGATGTGTGAGTATATCAGATTCTACCATATTGTGGTCAATTTCGAGCACAGACAGGTAATACAGCTAGCATATGTGCTCAATTATTTTAACATTTATTTTCTGACAAGATTAAAGCCTAATAGTTTGAGTATTAATTTGGCAGAAATTCCCTCAAACAATATATGAATATTTTTCAGAAATTTGTTTATTTTTCCTTAATGTGTACAAAATTTTCCAGACCTGCCGAATAAAAACCTCAGTAATCACATTTAAAGCATTCTCTTCAATATTGACCTGTTTGTTTTCAAACAATCATCATGCAGACTGAGTGAGGAGAGAGGATGGCATCTACTGTGGTTTACTATGTGGGAGTACGTATCCATGGAGTGAGCTTTATGAAGAGTGTGTGAAATTCCTCAAGTTAGCTAAGCACACTCTGGCAGGATCATGTTTGGAGCAACTGGCCAGTGTCAAGAGGTAGGATATCAATAGATGTTTTACTCCAGAACAATGAGCAAATTGTTTATTTTGTGACAGCCTTGCTAAAATTAAAAGTGATGCCCAGCATGTCATCAATAATTTAAAGGGCCCTTGGTGGCGGAGTGGTCTAAGGTGTTTTACTGGTGATCACTGGTCTCACACCGCTGAACCAGCTTGGGTTTGGGCCCTGATGGCACATGTGTGACAGTTGGCCAGATACCTGGTGATGGGCGGTGATTCTCTCGAGGTACTCCGGCTTCCACCACCTCTAAAACTAGCTGTCACCATTCGATTTAAATAACATTGAGTGTCACATTAGACCAACCCTTCATTATTTTAATGATTTTAGAGGGTGGTCAAGTTTATGTTATTGACTGATTGAATTTTACTACCAATGGGGTGATTGAATTTTGACAGGATGAATGAATTATTGGAGGATTTACTGGTATACAATATAGTTTATTGATAAATTCTCATTTTAGTAATAAATGTGGTTGGGTTTTTTTCCAGGGGAGGCAATTGCCACTATCCACCCCACAAGTATGAAAACAAGGATATCACAGACAAAGATACCAACATCCGAGTGAACGTTCATTTTCCTGTCAAAATCTCAAACGTAAGAAATATCCAGATAGCATACATATATTTTGTTGAGTAAAACTGAAGATTTGCTGATGATTAACTACCAAATCCTAACCCCAAGGGTTTGGTGCACCTCCACCCCGCCTTCCAGCTGTCTATGACTCGCCCTCTATCCTCTAATCGTAGTGCACCCATACACAGCAGCTACACTGTAATACCTCCATTCATTGGGGCCTTGAGCCTCATTCTGGTTCCCTCAGCCTCAATCTGATCCCCTGAGCCTCGGGTCATGGTAAGAATAGGCCTCAGCCCCTGAAAGAGCTTGTCGTAAGAGGAGACTACCTGGGGCAATGTGGGGTTCCTGGGTGAGAAAAGGGATAGGATCCTACCAATGTGGTTTCTGGGTGTGAAAAAGAATGGTTCCCAAACATCGCGATATAAGTGGAATAGTTCTATTTGATATAACTGAAATGTGGTATTTACCCACTCACTGGGCCTCACTCTAGTTTCCTGAGCCTCAATCCGGTTTCCTGGGCCTCGGTTTGGTTCCTTGAGCCTCGGTTTGGTTCCTTGAGCCTCATTCTGGTCCCCTGAGTCTCGCCCTGGCCCCCTGAGTCTCACCCTAGTTTCCTGAGCCTCGGTCTGTTCCCCTGGGTCTCACTCTGAACTCTGAGCCTCAATCTGATTCCACATTTTATTTCCCTGAGCCCCAATATGTTCTCCTGAGCCTCAGTCTGGTCCCCTGAGCCTCATTCTGGTCTCCTGGGTCTCAATCTAGTTCCCTGGGCCTAATTTGGTTCCCTGAGCCTCACTTTGGTTCCCGGAGACTCACTCTGGTTTTCTGAGCCTCAGTTTGGTTCCCTGAGCCTAATTCTGATTCTCTGAGCCTTATTCTGGTCCGCTGAGCCTCATTCTGGTGCCCAGAGCCTCAGTTTGGTTCCCTGAACCCCAATCTGGTTCCCTGAGCCTTAGTTTGGTTCCCGGAGCCTCCTTCTGGTCCCCAGAGCCTCAGTTTGGTTCCCTGAGCCTAATTCTGGTTCCCTGAGGATGGCCTTCACTGTTTCGTACAAAAAACGAGGGAGTATCCCAATATTGTAGAGATTACAGGCTGGAATTCCCCTCAAAACTTGATTTTGAAATTGAAAATGCCATTTTTTTAGATTGTATCAATATAAATTCAGCCTAAAGATTGATAGAAAATCAGAATGGATGAATTCAGAATTTTTAAAAAAAAATTAGTGGTGGATTGGTGATGACATCATGATATAACTTTGGAACGAGGCTATGATTTGAACACCATTTTTGTTATTCTGACAGATGACATATTACATTGAAATCGAGCTGGCGATGATAGAGAAATTTCCACTTTTTTGAAAGCTACTGGAGTTACTTGACGGAGTCGTAGTGAATATAAACATCTCATTTGTGTAGTGGATACATGAGCCGTCAGCGGAAGTTGATGTATTTTGTGGAAAAGGAGCCCACATGTCAGCGTTGTTGTTGTTGTTGGATACAGGTCAGTGAGTCAATTTTTTTTTCCAACGCTCAGATGTTTTGGCCTGAAAATATTCCTGAGATACATAGAAATATTTTGATATATGAAATATGAATAGGCTCTGTGTTTAGGTCCTCCTCTGAGCGAGGCCCTAAATGTAGGCCTTTTCACAGCAGCCTCCGAATATGTTATAGTATGGTGCACCCTTATTAAAGAATGAGGGCTAATGAGGTCAATTAGAAATTATCTTGCAGGTACACAGAAAACCATCAAGAACAATTTTGTCAATTCATTTTATTATTTTGACCCACCATATAGCTGATTCGATCACGGTATTTCAAGATACTCGATCTCTCCCAACATGTGACCAAACACTTCTTACATGTATACAATCCAAGAACTGGACAAGCTGTTATCTGCTATAGGAGCCCTCCCCTTGATCAATGTTTTATGTCTTAAACGTATGATTCTCAATGACAAGTCAGAGAACCCGTTCAGTTAGAAATTGTCCATTTATGACTATAGTACTTTTCATAGCGGTAATGGCCAACTCTTACTCCCCGCCCCCCCCCCCCCACAGCAATATATCCCCCTCGAGTATGTATCCAGCTGCACCTGAAGCTATTCTGTGTGTGTGATGTACATTGCACATCCTCCCTTTCAATTGATTACCTTTTACCTGGCCCTAGCACATGTAGCTAACCTGTGATGTTTGTAATAATACTCACCGCACTCCCACCCAACCCCTTTTATCCTGACAGAGTACATGTATATGTAACAAACTAATATTTGTATATTCCATGTGTTGTCTCATTGTGAATGGCTACCATACTCCTTTATGGTAAATATAATTTGTACAATATGGTTTTCCTCTTCACAACAGCACATGTACACTTGAACAGCTGATAGCTTTTGGTACATTCATTGGCTGCATTATCTTGTGACGTCATCTCTGTAAATGACATCATGGCACATACATTGTTGCTATACACTATTATGACGTAACGTCATAAGAAAATGGCCTGTGTTGTGACATCACAATACATGTATAAACTTATATCGGTTACATGTACACACAATTCAGGCTGCTAATTTACTTTTGTTCATGGATTATTCTCTATGATTAGATGCTGGTTTATTTACTGTGCAACATGTACTTCAATTAATACATGTATTCATGAATACATGATTTACATGATTACATGCTAAGATAATGCTATTTCTAAATGAGTACTGCTGATTGGTGAAAATCCATGATATAGTGTTTGTAGGGAATACTCAATATTTCGGTGAGATTTTAACCGATTTTAATGCCAGATACACCAAACTGTTCAAAATTTCCCACTTTGTTCGCATAATAGAATAAGAGATATTTCAAAAAAACTTTTTTGTTCTATAAGGATGGCCTTCACTGTTTCGTACAAAAAACGAGGGAGTATCCCAATATTGTAGAGGTCACACAGACTGGAATTCCCCTCAAAACTTAATTTTAAAATTGAAAATGCCATTTTTTTAGATTGTATAGATATAAATTCAGCCTAAAGATTGATAGAAAATCAGAATGGATGAATTCAGAATTTTTTTTAAAAAAGTAGTGGTGGATTGGTGATGACATCATGCACTTCGGAACGAGGCTATGATTTGAGCGCCATTTTTGTAATTCTGACAGATGACATATTACATTGAAATCGAGCTGGCGATGATAGAGAAATTTCCACTTTTTTGAAAGCTACTGGAGTTACTTGACGGAGTCGTAGAGAATATAAACATCTCATTTGCGTGGTGGATACATGAGCCATCAGCGGAAGTTGATGTATTTTGTGGAAAATGAGCCCACATGTCAGCGTTGTTGTTGTTTTTGGATACAGGTCAGTGAGTCAAAATTTTTTTCCAACGCTCAGATGTTTTGGCCTGAAAATATTCCTGAGATACATAGAAATATTTTGATATATGAAATATGAATAGGCTCTGTGTTTAGGTCCTCCTCTGAGCGATGCCCTAAGTGTAGGCCTTTTCACAGCAGCCTCCCAATATGTTATAGTATGGTGCACCCTGAGACTCCTCCTGATCCCCAGAGCCTCATTCTGATACCCACAGCCTCAGTTTGGTTTCCTGAGCCTCCTTCTGATACCCAAGCCTCAGTTTGGTTTCCTGAGCCTCATTCTGATACCCACAGCCTCAGTTTGGTTCCCTGAGCCTCATTCTGGTCCCCAGAGCCTCATTTTGGTTCCCTGAGCCTCGTTCTGGTCCCCAGAGCCTCACTTTGGTTCCCAGAGCCTAGTTCTGATCCCCAGAGCCTAGTTCTGATCCCCAGATCCTCTGTTTGGTTCCCTGAGCCTCATTCTGGTCCCAGAGCCTCATTCTGGTTCCAGAACCTCAGTTTGGTTCCCAGAGCCTCATTCTGGTTCCCAGAGCCTCGATCTGATTCCCAGACTCTCAGTTTGGTTCCCTGAGCCGCATTCTGATCCCCAGAGCCTCAGTTTGGTTCCCTGAGCCTCATTCTGGTCCCAGAGCCTCATTCTGATTCCCAGAGCCTCGTTTTGGTTCGCTGAGCCTCATTCTGATCCCCAGAGCCTCATTCTAGTCGCCAGATCCTCAGTTTGGTTCCTTGAGCCTCGTTCTGGTCCCCGGCGCCTCAGTTTGGTTCGCTGAGCCTCATTCTGGTTCCCTGAGCCTCATTCTGGTCCCCAGAGCCTCAGTTTGGTTCCCAGAGACTCATTCTGGTCCCCAGAGCCTCATTCTGGTCCCCGGAGCCTCACTTTGGTTCCCCGAGCTTCATTCTATCACCCACAGCCTCGTTCTGATCCCCAGAGCCTCATTCTGATTCCCAGACCCTCATTCTGGTCTCTTAGGCCTCATTCTGGTCCCCCGAGCCTCCTTCTGATCCCCTGAGCCTCAGTTTGGTTCCCTGAGCCTCATTCTGGTTTCCTGGGCCTCATCTGAGCCCTTGAGTCTCACTGTGACCCCCCTATCTTACATTACCATAACAGCCTGGGGACTACCCTTACCAAAAAATCTTGTAAGATCTTGTAGGATTTGAAATTTTCTTACAAGATCTTGTAAGATCTTACAAGACAGTTTTTTTGTCCTACACGATCTTACAAGATCCTGAAGGACAAAGCTGGCTGTCCTACAAGATCTTGTAAGATCCTGCAGGACAGCTGTCCTACATGATCTTGTAAGAATAAGTTTGCCTGTAGGACAAAAAATCAGTTTGCTTTTGGAAAGTATTTTTACAAGACAGTTTTACAAAATATCCACAACATTGGATCAACAGTTGAAGATATGGTTAGCCCTTTCTCTTTTAAAAATGGCAGGCGTATTATCATGATATTTTCCAAAATTGTACTTCTCTCTACTGAATCAATCATATGGAGAACCTCATCTGTTTCACTCAAGTCAGAAAATTATTCTTGAAAATTTAAAAAAATCTATCTGATAATAGTTTACCTTCAAACCTGATTGGGAAATTCTTTCAAAGTACTACATTTGTTTTTCAATATGTTGTCTAAATGATGATACGAGTTATCAATATAACTATTTTGGTGTTTGGATACAGCGACAAAATGTGACAAATTCTTCAATCAACAACAACAACAGCTTGAATTGAAAAATACACAAACTTTACATAAGACTTCAGAGATCATATTAGTGACATATGGGTTTTCATTCGAATAAAATAAAGATATCAATCTCTACATAGTGTTATCAAAATAGTATCATATTTGTGTAAGAAAATCTTGTTGAATTTAGATTTTATAATAAAATTAATAAGTTTAATAAATAATTAATTAATAATCAGTCCAATCCAAAGATTTTATAATAAAATTGGACATAATGAAGAAAATAATTTTAGAAGAATACATCAGTTCTAACATGATTTTCAAGAAAAAAATGTCCATTAATGAATACTCTACCCTCTTCATTATCCCCAATTATATACAGATAATATTTATTCTATTTTCCTGGTAGTCTATTTTTCCATTAGCAATTGACTTGCTGGCATTAATTTCACAATTTGAGGAGAGTTATCTCCCCTAGCTGTACCGGTATATTTTAATTGGCCACTGGTGGCGCCACCATACTGTCATATGAGAACAAAAACATAGAGGGTGCACTCCGGAGATTCTTTTATTCGGCATGGAATAGACTATGGCTCCGTTTTTCGGCCACCAGTTGTCGCAAAACCTTCAACCCAAATCACTTATATGTATATATTTTCTGAAAGAGCATGATGAAACTATTATTTTAAGATATAACACTGCTATGTTATAGAAAAATTTAACTCGAACATTCTCCTCCATGCTTGCTTCATTTTCCTAGAAAACCCCTTAAAAATGTCGAAAAATGGTCAAATTCGGCTCAATTTCCAGAAAAATCTGTAAGAGCGATTTCAATTAAACTTCTTACTCACGTTCCCTGGCCCGGTCTCAACTTAAAAAGGCAAAAAAGGGGATATTAACCTAACCGTTTTTTGTCAGATTTTCTTCCCGTAAATGAGTCCCGATTTTTAGGCACACCCAAGGGGCATAACTGAGGCAGGACAAAATTTACTCCATGATCCCGATCAGCGTATAGACGAAGCCAGCACTCGATTTGTACATACTCGTTTGCAGCGTTGATAATGCTGAATAGGATGGTATTATAGATATAAGCTATTAAGAAGACAAGAAGAATTATGATGTAGCAGAACAAGGGCAGTCTATCGTATTATGAAATTAGAGAGGGGCCATTACTACGAAACTGCGGAGGGCCACCTTAGGGGGCAGGATGTTTTTTACGAAATTAATTATTCACATGTATCGTAATCTCAGAGTGTTTGCGAGTATGGCGGTATACAACACTTGCCAGTTATACATATTATTTTGGGAAATCCGACCGATAACTTTCCCCCTCCCCCATCTTTGTTTTGATCAATTTTGCCAATTCTAGCAGGATTTTCGAGAACAAAACTCAAAGTTAACCTATTTCTTCTTAATAATGGTCATCCATTCGGCAATATGAAGGCCGTGGTTACTTTTTCGCTTTCCAATGATAGCAGAGACGCGGGAAAATGCAAATAAGCGATGTAACCAAGTCAAATTATTGGTAATTTTGCACTCAATTTTCTCTTAAAAACATGGGAAATACTTGAGAAACTTGAGAAATAATTTGTAAAACCATAATAATATACATCCATTCCATCCTTTATGGACTGTAAATGGGCTCTCTTGTAAAGAAAATTTACACTGGCAAATTTATATCATTCTGATAGGACCTCGTTCTGCCATAATATCCACCGAAATCTCATTCCAGGGGGAGATAACTCCTGTATGGAATACAGTATGCAATAACCTCAATAGTATACTAATGGACACACTGGATTATTTTAATCGAACTCCTGGTCTTCTTTCCACCTGCTCTCGAAAATAGCGCTTCAGGTGTAACTAGGCAGTCAAAATTAAACAATCTGGCGTAGTGATACATCTCCGCTCCGTAACGGAGTCTACATTAAGATAATGCATAGACTCCACTATTATGCCTTAAGGGTGCACTCCGGAGATTCTTTTATTCGGCATGGAATAGATTATGGCTCCGTTTTTCGGCCACCAGTTGTCGCAAAACCTTCAACCCAAATCACTTATATGTATATATTTTCTGAAAGAGCATGATGAAACTATTATTTTAAGATATAACACTGCTATGTTATAGAAAAATTTAACTCGAACATTCTCCTCCATGCTTGCTTCATTTTTTCTAGAAAACCCCTTAAAAATGTCGAAAAATGGTCAAATT